>FIZR01032264.1:0-15862 GCA_900060175.1 Ferrisia virgata | reverse complement strand
AATCTCCGTACATCACCTCCTCTTTGAATGCCCGAACCACAATCAAATTCGTAACCACCTTAAAATCCAAACAAGCAATCCAAACATACCCGATGATGAAGACGAAATCAACAAATTCTTTTCCTTCATCTCCAAAATTAAACTAAAAAACCAAATCTAGCAATCGACACTGGGCGTAACAATCCTGGCAATTGTACACGCCCAGTATAATAAAAAAATAAAAAAGTAAAAAAAAGAAAAAATTGGAACGAAATCAAGCTGAATTAAAAGAACAAGTCAAAAAAAACCCTGCTACCTAAACTTATAAACTAACGAAGTTGATTTTTCGATTTTTGAAGAATTATTAAGCGAACATAAATACTCCACTTCTCCAACAAATCCACACACTCCTGAATATTACGAACGTTATGGGAAAAAATGCAAATCTTTCTACAGATTCCGAGCCACAAAGGTCTGGAACTAAATGAATATGCAGACCAAACAGCAATACAAGCAATCGCTTTCCCAAATTATCACCAACTCCTATTAAACACAGGCGTACAAAATCACTGGAAAAGAATCATACTACAACAGCGGCACACAGAATGGGATCTATCCAATACACGGCTGTCAAAATACAAAAACAACTGCAGAAGACTACCAGTTTAAAATTTGGTACATGACAAATTTTGACCAACCGAATCCATTTTTGTAATTTTCCAGCCACTTGGAGCAACTCCAAGCTTCTGGAGAAAACATGATTCCGTTCCAGAGACTACAGACCGACTAGAAAGTACCAAAAATGGATTCGGCAGGTCAAAATTAGCCAAGTACCAAATTTTTAACTCGCCAACTTTAATGGTTTATGTTTGACAAAACGTTGAGTTTTTTAGCCACTTATCGGCGAAGTATAAGATTTCTTTTTTTAATCTTCAAAAATATCCCAAAAATCGAAAAATCAATTTCAGCAGTTGAAATCTTAGGCTTCCGGGGTTTCTTGACGTGTTCTTTCAATCTAAGTTAGTTTCGTTCAAATCAAACCTGGTCAGTACGGAAGGCATATTATTAGTTGATTTTTTATCTCGATTTTTCCTGTCAAACCTCTCAGAACACTGTACCATTACCGGGGGAGAAGGAGGTGTCAGTGGTTAAAATTTAAAAATTGCGTTTTCTAAGGAATTTTGAAATTTTTTTTCTCGAGTTTCACAAATAAAGCCATATCAATTCTTACACATGTTAATAAGCATAACAAGATGTACAGTATATTCTTTTTCAGAATTTTTGGACGAGAACTTATTAGAGAGAAGTCGATTTTAAATTTTTGACAGCCTCCTTCTTCCCCACTGATCGATCATAAGTTAATAAACTGTAATAACCTGATTTTTTTATGACAACGTGATGTAGAAAATCAAGCTAAAAGTGATGAAGTCATTATACAGGCCCATCAGCAATTTTAAATCTGAAACATTTTTACAGCTGGAAATGGAAGAAGGGGAAGGGGTACAAAGATAATTTCTCTATAGAAATCTTTATATCATTGTAATGATTTCATAAAGATGAGAATTTTCATCATTACTGCAAAAGGTCACATTTCTGATAAGATTAAACACAACGAATAAGAAAAATCCATTCCCTTTTTTTGCAATAATTTTTTTGAAAGAAATTTTTATATTGTAACAGCATTATTTCCGTATTCGTTACTCTCTGTTAAAATTATTATTTTTTGGAAATTCAGTATTAACTGAACCCATACGCAGAGTAATAAAGGAAACACCATATCCAGATAAATTTAATCAACGTTCATATTTAGTAACTCATTGTACCGAATTCTGTGATTCATACATATGAATTTGGTTTAAATCAACTTAAATTATCAATTTTACAGATATGGCTACAAGGTAATAACGGATAACGACCATGGCCTTTGTGACCCACATCATCGCGAATATAATCGACAGTTGAATGCGTCAATAAGTGCTTTAGTTATTTGATATAAATTTTTTTTCCAAATTATAGCAGTTTTTTTCACACATAGATTGAAAATTACGATTACGAATATAATTTTTAAATTCGAATTTATAACGTTATTACTTCGATTGTAGAAAATTTCATGCATAAGCTATCGCGATGGACAATCATGGAGAAACTTATAATTTGTACTTCAAACAATAAGTTTGCATGGGACTGGAAGTCTCGTAACCTTCTGAATTCACCACTTTTGGTTTGAAAAAAACGTTGACTCATAAAGGGTATTTCAATCTCTGTCCACCAGTCGAAGTTTCATTCAAATTGAAACTGACTAGCTTAAGAAAAGTTCTCTCGTTAACGTTGGAAATAAAATTGTTAATAATGAGTATGTTTCATCTAAGAACCATGATTCACTGATTCCTACAAACATGTAAATTCCCTAATTGATAAGAGAAGAACTGATATCACCATCCGTCATAATACACAAAATCATTTACGATAATTTTAATTTCAAGACTATACAGGAAATCAGTAAAGATCAAAATCACAAAAACTCAAATATCTACATCTGTATCTGCAAAACTGAATTCGCATTGCAAACTTAATTTAAAGGTTCAGTAGTTCAAAGAATAGAAAATTTATTAATTCTTTGAATTCTAAATGAAAACTTTCAAACATAAAAATTGCTGTCACTTTTATTCTTTGCAGCAATTACGAAGGCGAATGACTGGGGGTGAAATTCAATTTTTCATCAATTTACACATTCAAAAAAAAGGAAAAAATTGATTTCTTGAGTAAATTTTGAGATTTTAAGCCCATTCAAGGAGAGACCAGAGTCAAGTTGAAAACCCTAAATTTTTACCTCATCCATTTGACGTCATCTTGCAACATCTTTCACCACCCACTACAACTTTCGATAAAAATGAAAAAATTTAAACACCAAAGAAGGCACTTATAGTACTCTTTGCAACTTATCATAGAGTTCTTATTAGGGCGTTTCAATTTTAGTTTTTTTTTCGAAAGCTGGAGAGTGGTGGTGAAAAATTTTCTGAAATGACGTGAAATGAACGTGGTAAAATTTGACGTCTCCAACTTGACCCTTACCCGCCTCCTCTTTAGATCAAAATTTCAAAATATGGGGTAGGTTAAAGGTCAAGTTAGAGACCTCAAATTTTTACCACGTTCATTTAACGTCAATTCACAACTTTCTTCACTAACACCCCTCCCATTTTTTGGAAAAAAAACTTGAATTGACATGCCCTTCTCATCTTTAATTTATGAACGTAATTGATTTTTTATAGCGTATTTACATTTCAACTTTTGATCAATGAGCCGGAGACACATATAATCCTACATCTGTGAGTATTTCACTTCCCCGTGCTTCAGCAAAAGTCCAAATTTCATCTTCAATGTTTTTTAATATTCATAATTTTGAAAAATTGTTTAGCATTTTTTTTTTATAACGCTCAACCAGATTTGCCAACACTTGGCCATCAGTAGTTACTGGTCAACAGTGGACTGTCAAGAGTTGATCAACAATAGTGGACCATCAAGATTTGTACTCTCAACTCTTGGCAGTCCATAGTCCAAATCTTATGACATTTGACCATCAATAGTTGATAGTCAAATGAGTACAGTCAAGAGTTGACCAACAATAGTGGGCCATCAACACTCGCACCATTAAGATTTGGACTGTCAACGCTTGGCAGTCCATAGTTCGAATGTATTGATATTTGACCATCAATAGTTGATAGTCAAATGATTACTGTCTAGAGTTGATCAACAATAATGGACCATCAAGATTTGAACTGCTAACTCTTGGCAATTGATAGTCCAAATCTATCAACACTTGGCCACCAATAGTTAATAGTCAAATGAGAACTGTTAAGAGCTGACCCACAATAGTGGACCATCAACATTAGCACCATCAAAATCTGGTTGTCAACAGTTGACCATAAATATCCGGACTACCAGCATTTTGAGCGTTTATTTTGAATGGTAAGGAAAAAAATTTGAACAAATTTTCAAAACTCTTTTATGTTATTACTTCTCTAGCTTCAGTAGAAGTCTAAATTTCATCTACAGTGAAATAAATTCAAAAAAATTCGTGATTTCTTTTCAACATTAGTAATTTTGAATATTACTTAGCAATTTTTTTTTTCATAATATTTAACTTTTTTGTCGAACATAATCCAACTTGTTGACGATCCAGATTTGCCAACACACTTGATCATCAGGAGTTGGTGGTCAAAAGTGGACCTACAATAGTGGACCATCAACACCCACATCAGCAATAGTTGATAGTCAACTGTAAACTGTCAAGAGCTGACCATCAAGATCCGGACTGTCGACAATTGACCATCAATATCCGGACTACCAACATCTTTGACGTCATTTTGAATGTGACGAAAGAAATGTCAGACAAAAGAATTCTTTATGTTATTACTTCCCCAGTTCCAGTAGAAATCCAAATTTCATATGCACTGATATAAATTTAAAAAAAAATCCTGATTTCTTTTTAACATAGGAAATTTTGAAAATTGCTTAACATTTTTCTCATAACATTTAACTTTTTGTTAACGATCCAGATGTTAACAGCCGGGAAGAGTTGACCATCATAGTCCAGACTATCAAAATCTGAACGATCCGGATTATGATAGTCCACTGTAGAATGCGCTTTTAAACATCTTTCGATGTTAATTATGTAGCCAAGGCACCAGGGAAGTGCAAATAAGTCCAGTGGGTAAGGGAAATTTTCTTCCGAATCCTTCTACGTTAGAAGCCTCAAAAGTCGTTCAGAAATGAACACAAATTTTAAAAAAATTGCGTATATTTCCAGGGGCACTGAATTTCATACCTATCTGCCTCCATAACAAAAGCGAATCATAGCTAATAAGAAGCTCCTCTTCAAGTCAAACAAACTCCAACCAGTCAAACACATGTGAGATGATTTACCAATAGTTGATCATTTTCTAGTGGTTGATAATTTTGTATTTTAGGGTTACTTGTGAGACAATCATGAGATCCAGCAAAAACATCAACAGTATTTTGAATAGTCCATTCAATTTAGAGTAGAACACCGGTATTGTTGAGCTCAGCCATGAATTAATAATTTTTTTACATTCGCTTTACTAAACAGAAGCGCAAAATTTATGTGTTTTGGTAAAAACCTGAACATTTTTGCTAAACGTTCGAGTATGAAAATTTATTTTTTTCATAATTTTTTTAAAAATAGATACTGAAATGTTTTCTATATCAAAATGACGGACACGTACGAGAAGAATTTACAAAAAAATTTTCACATGCCTGGGTCCAGCTGGAAGAGAAGAAAAGGAGTAATCAACTACTGGGAAGTAGCCTTAGCTTGATTTGGAATTTTTTCCTGAGGCAGGTGATTTAGGTGAGGTGGGGTGGGGCGGGATAACAATACGGTGGATGGATGGAGTATAATGTATAATTTTTTCGGAATTTTTTGATCATTACATGAGACGTAGTTGATAAAAATGTAAAAAAATTTCCTCTTACCTATCAACTATACTGGCAAATTACCACATAAATATATTTTTTTCACACAACTAATTCGTTATCATCGCTGAAATCTTATCACTCGCCTCTTACATCTCTCTCCAATCATCGTATAATCGTAATAATTACACGCCCATCATAAAAATAGTCCTACATTGTTTCTGCTACAAAATCTGCCAATTTTCCATTCACTAAAAATCTTTTCACGGTTAAAAAAAAAAAACAAACGCCAACGTTATGTTTTAAATCCCGTATAAAATATTTATCTACGTAAAACGAAGCACGACTCGGTCACAATCGTCATCGTCTCTCGTCGTAAATTCCGTACACCATTTTATACCAAAAAATACACAACTCGGTAACGCGAAAAGCGAAACAATTTTAAAATTAGAAAACAGGGAGCCGAACCACTTAATACTAATCCGTTTCCTGTTATACTGGTTAACGTGCGTCCAAAGAAATATTGGTCGCATAATCTTCAACTTTATCCGCTTATCATCCGCTTCAACGGATTAAAAGCCAGACCGTTACGCTAATATCGCTCCGCTTAAAGCTGCTAATAGTGTCGTCTGGCTTCCTAGCCCTTCGCATTAGTAAGGATTAGTTGGTGTTTAAAATGTCAGTGGTGCTTAAATTTTTCTTTTACCAAATATATAGATTACTCGAGTATTATACCGAATCGTGTTTCGGATTACTTTGCCCTGTATACCGCGTACGATATGCTATATAGGT
Source organism: Ferrisia virgata (assembly GCA_900060175.1). NCBI lineage: Eukaryota > Metazoa > Arthropoda > Insecta > Hemiptera > Pseudococcidae > Ferrisia > Ferrisia virgata. The sequence continues at coordinate 9,658 of FIZR01032264.1, read as the reverse complement.
AGGCCTACTACACACACATATACGACAAATAGTGGATGGAACCTCGTCTGTACCTAGCTACCTAGTCGTACCATACCATATAGTTACACGATCAATGTGTTTTATACTTTTTTTTTTTTTTTTTTTTACACGGATTAAAAACTTCTCGTTGTACACAGTTTTATACGTACAGACCTACTATATACATATATAGAGGGAAAATGAATCGTGTACGTGTATTATCAAAAGGCATCGTCGTCACAGGTAAAAGTATCGCAGATGAGAAAAAGTATAGCGTAAATTTTCGTAAATTTTCAACACGCTGGTCGACACCTAATGCAACAAACTTCTAGAAAAAAAAAAAAAAAAAATCTGTACGAACGATATGAAAATAGTATATGAACCCACACACGTAAGCTTAAACCCATTATTACCATCCACTGAATTTGAAGAAAACACAACCATTGTTAAATATACAACAAACGTGATTCATTCGTTACAAAATGCGACATGAGCCAGGATTAAAGGAAATACGGTTAATCCAACGCGAAAGGCGGCACGAAGGGGGAGGGGATTTCATTTCCCGGCGACGATAGATATAAATCCTCGACTTATCTTTAACGTGTGTAAGACAGATAGAAAATTTCTCGGCATGTTCCGCCCGACGAGTACACAAACCGCTCCCTAATCTGGTCGTCGCTTTAGTACACTCTTTACTCTCTTCGCTGGCTTGTACATTATGCTACCGAAACCTAGAGTAAGTTTAACTTTCGTATCATTTCCGAAGTATTACTTTATTAATTTTTATTAATTAATGTTTACGAGAAGACTGGGGAAAAAGTCGTCGAAAAGTCTATCACGTATCTATCTATAGTCGGCTCTGGGCACAGATACGAAATAAAACCGTTACAAGCTATATTCTCCGAGCTTTGTGTACGCGTAGAGTACAATTTAACGAATTGTCTTCGCGTATGTTGGTACGTTTATTAAATCCTGTGTACGTTGTAAGCCGAGGGGACGGGGTCCTCTTCTTTATTTAGTCGTCTTATCGTCACGGTCTGTCGCCTGAGGAACTCTGCGGACTGTAACATACCGGATGGACCCGATGATTTTTATAACCACCTTGTCTCGAAATTCCCTTCAGCTCCGGATCTTAGATCGCACACTTCTTCCGGTACTCTACAATTCGACTTCGAGTCGTCGTAGGCGATCCAACATTATGTATATTTTTCACCTATAAAAAAAAAAAAACAAAACCATCCTCTTCGACGCATACATAGAAACCTATATAAACCTACAAGTACATAAATGCCAATAAGTAGATACGTATAGGTACCTTCGATCAACTTCGAAAAAATTTTCAATACAGAAATCAAAACTTGAAACAAATCGTGACTCGATGGATTAGACGATTTGTTTTTCAAACACCAGAATACCTAAAGAAAGCATTTAAATCACGTACGTAGGTAGGTTTACTCTAGTGAGAATGTGCAGCACTCTTCTTTTACCAACTTTCAAACAAACGAAAACATTAAGAAAAAATTTCAACCGTAGGTCTCGTGTAAAATGAACAAGTGTCTTCATTGTAGCTCACCACTATACCCCTTTGCTTTGCATAACATTTAATTGTATTTATTCGCGATATTTGTGCATGAGCGAGATTGTACATCTACACAAGCGAAATACACAGACGACAACGTCAGACTATTGATAATTAAAAGGTCACGGACTCGTTTATAGTGCTAAAATACGACTATTACGAGCAGCTAGATTCGATTAGGGTTGTTGTGAAGAGGGGAAAAGATTAATATAGGATACACGGTCCGCCACTTCTGGTACTTTTTGCAAGAGCTCGCGATGATGTCAAAAGAAGCGAATAACATGGTAAAGATGACGTCTGCTCGGGTTCAATTCTAATGAATAATAATTTCGAGAAAATTTCGCACTTGGAGTGGATTTATTACACATAATTGAATCTCAAAAGATCACTCGAGATGATTTTTTCACCACTTTTTTTCCCCCAGGGTGCCGTAAAAAATACCTAAAAGTGTTCGATAAAAGTAAAAAAAATTACCATTTTTAAGCAAATTAAAATTTTCAAACAAATTTTTTCTTGATGAACTAAAAAAAAAATTAATTTTTTAAAACATTTCTACAAAAGAAAAATAATCTTATGAGATTTTTTTTTTCTAAATTCATGTAATGAACTCAAACAGTAGTAGGTCGCTAAGAACTTGATTTTTAGAAATTTTTGGCGAATTTTTCGAAGGTCTTCAAAATTTAATGTCTGACCTGATATTTCTATGAGATATTTTACTTTTGATGACCTTCGCCTTTTAGATTTTCTTCGCCCCCCTCCCCTCCCCCTGCTGGAAAATTTGAACAAAGTAAACGCCGAGCATTCTAGCACTTACTTTTCTATTCGATAATATAAATTGTTAAGAATTTGTGGAACTTTTTTCCAAAACCTATTAAATCACACAAAGTAAATCTCGCAGAAGAAACGAAAAAATGTAATTCCCTAAATTTTCACACAGACATAAATTTTTCTGAGGTGGTTCGAGAGGAAATTTTACATTTTTTAGCATTTCAACCAAGGCTTTTACTACAACGTCAAATTTAAATAAAAATATTTTTAGCAGATTTTAGAAAAGCAATTTAATCAGAATGCAAAAGGGTACCATATTCCATGAAGAATAGACCAGGTGAATTTGTATTTTCCATGAATTTTGAAAGAAATAAAGGGATATAGTTGGGTTTAAACTCTAAAAAATAATATCAACCGTAAGAATTGCTTTTCACATCATCACTTTCGGGCCAATGATTAAAAAACGTGTTTTATGGGGAAAACTCCAATTTAAAGCAAGATCGAGGGAAAATTTTGAAACTCATACTAATGCATATTGAGAAGGAAAACCCACCCATGTGCATTTTTTAAAAGGAATTTTTTATCCACTAACATCTTTATCAATACAAGAAAAATCATCTTCCTTTTTCAGAAGAAGAAGTAAATAGAAAGTCTATTAGTATGAAAAAATTCAACTCAATTGATGTCTTAAAATTCGAAAGAAGATGTATTTGCACTATGACATCTGAATCTCATTTCAGCTCTTTCTCACTTTCTTCCTCTTGCTTCTTTTATTAAAAATAATTCAAAAATCAACTTATTCGTTTCAGTAAGCCTGTAAGATTTTCGGTCTCCATATTAATATTGTACAATTTTTTAGAAAGAAATCTCGTACTTTTTAAAATACGAATTACGAATCATAGGCGGAGCTTGGTAGTTTCGTCTGGAGGGGGGGGGGCTAGGCCTCCAGCATGGAAAAGCAAAAGAAAAAAAAAAAGTTTATATTTCAGAAAGCTAAAGTTGTTGTTTTTTTTGGAGGGGACAATATTTTCTAGCTGAATGCATGCACTAAATGATAATCCATTTTCACGTGATGGAAAAATTTAAAAAAAAAATAGATAAAAAGAAATTCGAAAAAAATTGAAGAATCCCAATTAATTCACCTATATTTGTGTAAAACAGGAAACTTATTATTTTGATCCAAAAAATACCAACAGGTCATGTAGGAAAAAATATACCTACGCGTAAATCTTAAAGTAAAATTTTATAAATTAAAAAAAAAGTTTTTAGGGAAGTGAAAAAAAATAACATTTACGCATGGATTACCTGGATTTCTGCGTTGTGCCCGATTCACTCAGAAATTACTTTATCCACGAAGGTCATTTTTTACAGTTTTATTCAAGAATACCACAACCTTCTTTTGATATGAGGATTTGAGGAAATTCCAACTTTATCCCAAAAATTCCATCAATTTAATCAAAGTTACTACAATACTACGTGTATTCGGTCAATGTAAACCTACAAAAAATTAAGATTGTCACAAATCCTTCAGTCAAATACTATTTTTTTTTCTTCATAAACTGCATGCATTTTTTCGATCAAAATATCAAGTTGTCTATTTTTCACTGATATAAGCGAATTAATTTGGATTCTTCAATTAATTTTTAAAATTTTTTTTTCATTCTTCCATCATCTAAAAAATTGATTTTCTTCTACTGCACGCATTCAGCTAAAAAATTTTGTAACCCCCCTCCCTTCCCCCAACCCCTAAACTAAATAATTGCAAGGATATACGCGTGCAGATGTAATTTATTTAATGTTAGACCAGAGAAATTAGTGCTACTTCTAAATTGCATTCCACATTTCCCGACAAGAATTGACGAAGGAATCAAAAGTAATGGGTCGAGTGCGATGTAAATAATTGATACTTTTGTGATACCTACTTGAACATCTTTGATCCGCATCATTCAAATTATTAGTAGAAGAATTTGAAAATTCCCTGGCAAGCTGGTAGGATGGGGCGAAAGCAATCGATGTGAAAAAATAAGTACTTTGGTTATACTTGATAGTATTTGCCTCGTATGCATATTATCTATGTCCAACAAAAAAAATTTGAAAAATTTTAGGGGGGAGGGGGGGGGGGTTCAGGCATCACGGCTTTGCTCTGATTGAGGGAAATTGTTATTATAGTTTAAAGTAAGCATATAAACCGAATACAATTCATAAATCATGGTTTAGTCATAATTTATTACCATTTATAACCTAACCCCAAAAACAGCCTTTTTTAAAAGTCCCCCCCCCTCAGCAAACCTATTGTACCTACAGAGAAAATTTAAAAACCAAAATGTAGGGAATTGAGTCTACTCCAACTTGGTATAGAATATGAATTGCGATAAAGTTGATATTTAAGCAGGTATAGTGAGAAAAAAGTGATTTTTTTAGGCAGTTTTTGCCTCTTGTGGGTTGTGCTCACCTCCTATTGTTGGGGACTTTTAGTATATTGTTTATGGGTGTCTTTTTGATATAATCCATGAAAAAGGGCTCAAGATCGGAATTTTTTCTGATCCTTGGGGACTTTTAGTATGTTGTTTATGGGTGCCTTTTTGACATAATCCACGAAAAAACCTTAAAATCTGAATTTGTTTTTCTGACTTTGGCCTTATTTTGCAAAAAAAAAAAAAATCACTCGACTATAAGCTCCGAAATGGTCAAAAATTCACTTTTATTTGCGGCAAACGCGATCGTAATTTTTTTTAATTTCGACCCCCCTCCTCCCCCGCACATACCCTTCTAACCATACATCACTTGCACCGTAAAATGAAAAAAATAATCTTAATAATTACGCTTAGGTATGCGCGATGAATAATTATTTCACGCAAAATGAAACAAAAAGTATAAATGTGTACGTATACAAATGAGCGTATAAATAACACCAGCAAACACCATTTCGAGATATACGAGTCTTTATTTAACCGCTTAGATACGCGATTTTCGGGTAATAAATTGTAAAAACATTTCCTCGTTTTATTTTCAACTATCTGTTTACACGTATAAAACGCCACAATTGCGAAGTAGCTAGGTGCTTCGAGTACATATTACACGTGGTAGTGTATATAATACACTATACAGATACAGTATATGTATCTACATACCTATGGCATAAGGTAGAGCCGACTTCGATAGGTAGTATTTAGCTAGGTAGGTAACTAGGCATAGATAGGTACAAGTCACACGTCAGGTAGGTAAACAAGCCAAACCTTAGAGAGTGCAGACCGGATAGAATAAGAGAGGAAACGACGCTGCTCGGCGGCGACTTATCGAAGATAATTGTAATCTGTTTAAAATGGCGATGGTTGGTCACTACTTGCGGGTGCATATAAATAGCAACGTAAGCGTAACGAGCGTTCAATTTACACACATCCATGTATATCTATCTATCTATCTATGTACCTCTCTATACGTCTACAACATCATCATAAGAGAGACAGCATATGTGTGTGTGTGTTTATGGGTAGTGCTGGATACTACGGTACGTGTATATGGTTTCACAGAGCGTGTAAATTTCGCAAAATCCAATCCGTCAATATACTCGTTATCGCCTGAACCTCTTCGACTACACACTATATACAGCGAATTATGTGTTCACTGCCAGATAGAGCAGATCATGCGTAACTAACTCACTTTACGCTCTGTAGGATTAAGAGTACCGAGAGAGTAAGATAGGTTGCCCTACGGGCCTGCGAGGACGAAACGACACGAGGAAAATAGGAAAAAATTTCACTTTCCTATATCCTCATAAATATACATACACATACATATACCTAGGTACAGGTAGCGATTGTTTTGTATACATTTTTTTTGTACAGGTCATTTTCATGTACTTAGAGCTACTTACGTATAGAGCATAAATGATATATCACATTAGGCTCGTAGCTAGGATAAAGTGGGTATACCTACATATGAATTCGATAAAATTATAATGAAAGTCACACTATGTAAGAAAATTTTCGTATTTCCTGTGTTGACGATCGCATATTATTGCAGCCTGTTTGAACTTCGAATTGGTCCTTTTCCAAACGTATCATCGATTATAGGCGTCCATTTGAATTCAGCGATAGTGTTTCCGAAAATTTAAACAATTTGAAAGATGTAAAGAATAAATTACTGGCTGGAATTGTCGCGTCTTGTTGCGCAAACCTATCTATACCTGTATAGTATATACATATACCCTATGCGATACGAGTACAGACAGTATATGTACATCAGATGCTCGTAGCTAATCCTCAGGTATATATACCTGTATATCCGGTCACGTCATAAGTATCCAGTAGCCGGATTGTGTGTGTACTTTGAATTTATAATCACCACGAGCCATCGACAGCGTTAAATTTGTTAGTGTTAATAAACCATTTCGGTGTACAAACGAGACGCCTAAGTGTACTATGATTGAAAAAAAAAAACAAGGTGTTATTTCTTTTTTGCTCCCCCCCCCTCCCTGCACAGATGGAGATATTTTTTCTTCGAATTAACAGTATTCAATATTATTATGTCAACTTTGTATTGTTGATGTATTGTCGTTCAAGGTTGGTTTATATATTTATTATTTTAGGAGCTTCGATGTGAACAGATTTATCGAGAATTTATTCTAAGCTAACGGTAGGCTAATTTTTATTTTGGAAAATTTTAAATAAATAGATATTAGTGTAAAAAAATTTGTGAAATAAAATTACATTAGTTTCAGAGCCAACCTTCACGCATAGGCACAGATAAGGAGAGAAAAGCTTAAGCTACTCTACATTGTACGAGTAGGTGCAAGTACGAACAGTTAGAGATCATTTTTATAATTCACAAATGTGCTTTAATCCTAATTTTTTGATCATTCGTTCTTTTTTTTTTTTTGAAAAACTTTTGTCCTCGTCTTGGCTCTATTCGGTTTATATTTCATTTTTCAAAAACAAATACAGTGAATTCCACTGCTCTAACACGAATAGAAATTTAAGAAAATTGACAAAAGGATATAATATTTATTCTGTTCAGAAAATAGATGAATTTTTTAAACTGAAGAACTTGCTACACAGCGGATCCGATCCATCTTACAAAATACCTCAACATTAAACTCTGACCACTCGCAGGAATATTCGAGAATAAGAATGAGTATTTCAAAGAGGTCTTCATCTGTGAGATCTTCAAGGCGTATCATGAAATATAGACCAAAAATCAATGACTACAGAATACTATGAAAAATTTTCAAATACGATGAGATTCACACTTCGCTGTAGGGTAGATCTGACTCTTTTTTTAGGTAATCTAATCGTATTTTCTATAAATTTCTTCGAAGCTATCAATCAAATTTTAATATATTTTTAAAATAAAATATGAACTTTGATATTTCGAATTTTTTCAGCATTTGTGAACCACTTCGACATAACTCTGCAAAGAATTTAAAAGATTTAAAAAATGAGACTTTCGAGGCACGGTTTCGACCAAAGAATTTAGAACTGTTCGATTTTATAATTTCAAGATTGAATCGATGATCTTTGAAGTTTTACCAAACTTTGAAAATATACGTTTCAAACCAACACCCTCCCTCCCTCCCTCCCCCTTCCATTTAGTTATTAACCAAAAAAAAAATCGGAAATAGAAAATTGCATAAATGGAGAAAATTGACGAACCGAAAGAAGAAAAATACATTTGGCAGGCAAGGAAATTCGATGGATGTAATTTGCTGGAGGGTTCTTTGAGGCAGAATAGCTGTAAGCATAGGCATCAGCAGAGCTTTTTTTGTAGATGGTGCCAAATCCTTACTTATGTCACTTATCCCAAATCAAAAGTACGTGGGACCCTCGGCTAGCAGCAGATTAAGGTCTTTTTCCTCCTTCACCTCGCCCATATTTTATTCATTTTGTACGCGCAATTTAGAATGTAGATATGAAAACTGAAAAGGCCTTTGTGCAGGATTGTTCAAGGGCGGAGCTGGAGGTATGGAATCGAATTTTTTTCGTAATCGTGCCTACTACCTCAAAGCTTGGTTCAAATTTTTGATGTTACAAACTATAAAAAAATTTAAATACATATATTCCTGAGCAAAACGGGGTAGAAAATTTTTGAAAAAATATTTTCAATCGTTAAAACCTACATTTTTGGAAATTCAATAATTGACACAAATTTTCGGCCTTGATAGGTTAATTTTTTCAGCAAATGTGAAGCTTAGTTTTATGATTTTACTCGCGATTTTATTTAAATATTTTTTTTTTAGAAAATCAGAAATGTAATTATTTCAAAATTTTGAAGCATTAGAAGAAGAAAAAATTCTGAAAAAAGTAGGGTGAGCTCAAAACATAGGTCCACTCAGAAATTATTCAAGAGAGGGGCTAAACTTGGAAACCCGAACGTAATAAGGGTGAAACGTTGAAAAAATTGTATTTTTAAGTCATAAAAAGTGATTTTCTCGAAGTTCCGGTTCCAAATTTTGGATGTGTTTTTAATGATTTGTGTATTAAATTCTGCGTAAACGGAAAAAATATTTAATTTTTTCATGCCTAAAAGAGGACTATGGCCCGGTAACCCCCCTTGGGTGGGCTACTGGCTTAGGCACGCCATGTGGTGACACCTATGACTGTAGATAGGCTAGGTACAGCTCAGTAAGGATCTGGCAAATATTCAAATACATGAGGGGGGGGGGGATATGTCCAAAGACGAATGAAGATTTTTCCGAGTATCTTGCTGGTTTAAGGTCTCAAAGGTCGTTTTGATCTTGCCCTCATATGAGCAACGAATTATTAATTATTTTTCATTATCGATAGAAATGAACCAAAAAATAATAATTATGCAACCCTAACTAATGAAAACGGATCAGGGATTTTTTCAAAAAAATGTCCCGGATTTTAGATCCTTAAATTTGATACCTATGCATTCGAGGAGGCAGGGGGAGGGGAATTGGACGTGTGAACAATTCTCTAATTTTCAAATAATCCAAAATATACACGAAATTGTATTAAACATCCAACTTTCACAAAAAACAATAAAATTCATGTACATTCTTAGTCATGTAGGTATTGAAGGAAACGAAGAAGTAGACAAATTGGCAAAATCAGCAGAGATTCACACCACACCAACTCTCCAGAGTCCAAATGATATCAAAAATATTATTTACCAAGCTCACCTTGCCAGCTGGCGAAATCAATGAGACCTTAAACCTAAAAACAAACTTATCATTCACAAAAAATCTGCCCTATCGTGGAAAAAACTTCCACTCCTTAAAAGCACAGACGAAATACTCATTACACGTCTTAGAATCGGTCACACAAAAATAACCCATAGCCATCTATATCT
>FIZR01032254.1:0-13933 GCA_900060175.1 Ferrisia virgata | reverse complement strand
TCTGGGAAGGGGCTGAATTATCTGCAATAAACAATACTGCTTGAAAAATAGCAAAAAGCTCAACATAGAGAACTTAAACAACTATCCCTTCATTACGCCTCTGACTTTCGTTGCAGAACATGGCGTTAAGAAAGAAAAAAAATATATATATATACGAACAAAAATAAAAATTTAAAAAATTAAAATGATAAAAAAAATTTTAAAATGAAAATCTGATATTGCCAAAAACTATTGTAATGGACTTCTAAGACTTTCTGATTTTGTTAATATCTTTCCTCATCTCTCATTGGTCCATAATCCATAGTAGCCTTTTCATTGACAATATCACATAAAAAATTACTTTAAATATGATTTCTAAGTGATATCTATCTAAATATTGAATTATTTTTGCTGCTCAAAAATCAACACATATCTACGTTGGGAAATAAGTTACTCTACGATTGTTTTTTATCATTTCGAAGTTTCAATAACGCAGATAATTTTATTTACAGAAGGAACGCCGGTCGTGCAAGCGAAAAAAGTATCAGCTGATATCAAGGTACCTATCAATTTATATCTATTACGGTATTCGTATAGTTTTCTTATATTATTAAGTAAGGTAAATTTATCACGCTATAAAGTGGTTCATTAAATGGCCATATTTCAAAATCTCAGTTGGTGGTATCCATAGTATGGAGGTAATTGGTGTAGAGGTATAGCTAGGTACTATACAAACTACGATACAGCAACAAAAACTTGCCAGGTCATTTATCCATTTATCCATTGGAAATAATACTTACACGTATTTAAATATTTATCAAATGTTCATTGATATCGATACACCTAAATAAACATACCCGACCAGACAAGCTGAGATATAATTTCAGACTAGATTTTGTCGGCTGAAATGAACGTATTTTTTTTCTTTTTCTACACCATTGATTATGAAATGATAAGAATGCCAAGCCAGCGTGTAAAGAAAGATTCTTCATTTTTTTTTTTTTTTTTGCCTCTTATATCGACCATAAAATACCTATACGACAAATAATTCGCATTTTAAAAATACCTATCGCGTTGCAAAATCACTAAAAAAAAAAAAAAAATTTCAATTATAATGATTTCTTGTACTCGATGAAATTTTTTTTTTTAATTGACTATTACTGAATGGCATGTTACAAATGTTGCGAATAAAAGGGGATAAAATTACTATTCGATAAATATTGGCTGAGATCCAATAATCAGTATTAAATACTCGTTTGATATTATGTTCATTATTATTAAAACTCGCCTATAACTTGGGAGTAAAAAAAAATCAAACGATTAATTTTACCATACTAACAATTCATCGGTGCGTTATTTATTTCTTCTTAAACGCTATTTAAATCTTTGAAATTCCTTGAAAGTTAAAATAATGATACTTGTTCGTTTTTGTGTAAAGAAAAACATGAATCGAATCGAGTTTTCGGAAAGGATTAAAAAATGATTTTAAAGTTTTACCGTCTTGTCGTCCTGTTTTGTCAATAGCATTAAAACATTTTTTACACGTAAATATTTATCTTGTTGCTTGCTTAATAATGCTTGTACATGAAATTTCGGTAGAAAAATACGAGATAATTAGCTGTCTATTTGGTACCGGAGTATCGTATCGCACCGAGTAGTTATTTATTTTCATATTCATCGGTAGAAAGTGAAAAATCTCAAATTTATGGTAATTTTTCTCGGAATGAATTTGTTAGTTTTTTTTTTACCCTTTCCATTTGTGGGTATTGATCATCGCCGTAAATAGCCTTACGATTTGAATATTTTATTACGCAATTTTTCCAATACATATTTACTACGTTGTATTATTTTCTAGGAGAAAGCTGAATCGAAAGAAAATGATCAAAATTTGAGTAATGGTCATAAACCTCAGTCGTTGGAAGATAACGCTTTAAATAAGGTAAATAAAAAATTTTTAATTCACAAAGCTTGTTTCAAGATCCAATTTCTTTGATTATTGTCAACATTTTTTTTAAGCTCTAGTCATCTGGGTAAGTAAATGCTAATCGTCTGGATTTTAAAAAATATTGAAAAAAATAAAGAGCGGTGGCAATTTGATTTTTAAAAAATGGTGTCATTAGCCATGGCAATTGCCACGAACGACTACTGGAACAAGAAAATGATGGTGGCGATAGAGGAGGCAATTGCATCTTAAAACAATTACACAAATAGTCACGATAACTGGATCGTAAAAAAAATGATGGCCTTGGTCACGCTAATTCGTATCTTTAAAAAAAACTGATGGCAATAGCCACGGTAATTAAGCCTTGAAAAAGGGGTGGCAATAGCCACTACAACTGTATCTTAAAAATCTGGTGGAAATACTCGTGGTGATAGGATATTGAAAATATGATGGCAAAAGGATGGCGATTGGATCTTTGTGAAAAATGGTGGCAGTATCTAAGGCAACTGGATTGTAAAAAAGTAGTGCCATTAGTCATGGCAATTGAATATTTGAAAAATGGCGGCAATAGCCACGGAAATCAGATTCGGGGCAATTGGATCTTTGTTAAATGCTGGCAATAACCATGGCGATTTAATCTTTAAAAAATTAAGGCATTTGTCCCTTTCTGAGAGAAATTTTAAATCATGAATATGCAATGCTAAGATCAAAATTTTTTAATTTACACAAATACATCTCAAAAAATCATTACAGTACAATTTCTGATATTTTGGTACTCAGTATTTGACTTTAAGTCAACTCATCTAGTTCATAAAATATATTTATTAACATGTAAAATTTTTTAAATTTTTTGAAAATCATCAAAAATTGAGTGAGACATTGACAGAAATGGATAAAATTCAAAGAAAATTGATTGAAAATTCCGAAAAAAAAATTGAAAAATGAGTAAAAACTGATATAAATTATGAAAAAAAAAAACATTGAAAATCATCGAAAATTCAGTTAAAATGCAATACAATGGGTTAAAAATGAAGGAAATGTATTGAAAATCACAAAAAAATATACAATAATGAATGAAAATTGAAAAATTTTTGAAAAATCGTTGAAATCTTTGTAAAAAAATGCACAAAATTGACTACGAATCAAGAAATAATTTTTATTTTGAAAATTGGGCGAATATTTGCAAAAATTGATGAAAAGTGCAGATAATTGATCACAGATTAGGAAAAAATGTTGAAAAATTATCGAAAATTGGGTAAAACATTTCCTAAAATGATTAAAAGTGCAGAAGTTTGATTTAAAGTCACAAAAGATTGAAAAAAAATGTTTGAAAATTGACTTGAATATTTAATGAAAAAAATTATCAAGAACTTTTAATAATTTTCCAAAAATTTGATGAATATGGGTGAAAAACTTCAAAAAAGTTGATTGAAAATCTTGAAAAAATGCCAAAAAATGCGTTGAAAATTGACCTAAAGTATGAAAGAAATCATCTAAAATTAAGTGAAAATTTAGTAAAAATTGGTAAAAAGAATCAAAAATTGATAAAAAAATCATGAAAAAACGTTGAAAAATAAATAATAATTGATTTGAAATACAAAAAAAAAAAAAAAAAATGTTGAAAATTATTGAAAGTTTTGTAAAAAAAATTGATAGAAACAAGTAAGAAGTGCTAAAAATTAAACAGAAATCTCGAAAAAATGTTGAAAAATGGGTGAAAGTTGGGCTATAATTGAGAATAAATCATTGAAATTGAGTAAATATTTGATATAAAGGGGTAAAAAGTGAAGAAAATTGATCGAAAATTATGAAAAAATGTTGAAAAAAGGTGAAAATTATCTGTACAAAGGAAATACTTTATCGAAAATTCGGTAAAAATTTGCTCAAAGTGTGTAAAAAGTGATGAAAATTTATTTAAAAAGAAGTGAAAATTGAACTAAAACTTTCAAAAACTCGCTGAAAAATCATCGAAGATAATAGATGTGAAAATTTGATAAAAATTGGTAAAAAGTGAAGAAAATTGATCAAAAATTACGAAAAAATTTCAAATAATGGGTAAAAAATGAGTTAAAATATGAAAAATGGCTGAAAATTGGCTTAGAATATAAAAAAATCGATGAAAATGATAAAAAAATTGAGTAGAAAATCTCCTAAAAGTGGGTAAAAAGGATAAAAGATTAATCAAAAATCTCAAAAAATTATAGTAAAATGGGTAAAAATTGACTTAAATTATGAAAATATTCGTTAAAAGTTATGGAAATTTTTGTAAAAATTCGATAAACATGGGTAAAAAGTGCAGAAAATTCATCAAAAATCTGGAAAAAATGTTTAAAAAAATTATAAAAATTCACCTAAAATATAAAAAAAAAAAAATGTTGAAAATCATTTAAAAATCCGTAAAAATTTGATAAAAAGGGTCAAATGTGCCAAAAATTGAACAAAAATCATGAAAAAATGTTGAAATATGAGTGAAAATTAACTTAAAGTATTGAAAAAAAATCATCAAAAATGGTTAAAATGACGAAAAAATGTCAAAAAATAAGATAAAAATTTACCTAAATTATGAAAAAAACATCATTAAAAATTTTGTACAAAAATGCAAAAAGTTGATTACAAATAAAAATTGACTAAAATATGAAAAAAAATTATGAAAATTGGAAAAAAAATGATAAAAGTTGGTAAAAAGTACAAAAAATGGATCTAAAATAGGAAAACAGTTTCAAAAAATGGGTTGTTTTCATCTCTGATGGATCTTTCACTTCTTTTATTTTCCAAGAAGCATTTATATATTATATTTTTCTCAATGAATTAATAAAATTATTTAAAAAAATATTCCAATGATTTAACCGTTGAAAAAAAAAATACTTAAATTTTTCAAACAGTTTTTTGATTGGTTTTAAATTCTGTCGCCAAAATTGTTTGATTTAATTGCAGGGTACGTATATTATTTTTAAGAAATATTCGTTTATGAAATTCGTATTAATTTTTTTTTCAGTCTGGTACCAGCACCAGTGCCGATCTAAAAACCAACGTTATTCCATTGAAAAGCAAAGATTTCACCGGATTAGGTTTCGATATCTGCGGTAACATGAGGGATGGAATTTACGTAAAAGATTTACTTCATCGTGGACCTGCTTCGGAAACAGGAATGATCAAACAAGGTAATAAAAAATTACTTAATACAATTCTCGCAATCGACTTCTTTTAATTATTTACACTCGTAAATTAAATCGTAAAAAAAATATTCATCATATTTTAAAAACATGATTACAATGCGAATGATACCCTACGAGAACATATGTACTATGTATTTAGCTTATACTTACCTACTGTAAAATTATCTATCTAGGCCTATTACTCTTACAGCTGAATGTACTACGTATACATACATACCTAAGATAGGCTATTATTACCGCACAAATTATCTTCTCACTTACATACTCGTAGATGCTCGTTTAGCAACGTTTAAAAAAGAATCTCGATGTAATTGGTAGCATTGTTTTCACGTACAAACCAGCTTTATAATATTGTAATAAAAGTATGTAGGTAGCGGTTTTGTGCAAATTATAAAAACTTGACAGCTTTTTATAAGATTAATATGAGAAAAATTCCCAATTCAGAAAATAATTACACGTCCCCCCCCTCCTTCTTCTTTGATGTCTCGGTCACGTTGCAACGCGTTCGTTCGATTGTTTAATTACTCTATTCAACTACACATGCTACGTACAAAGAAGATAGGGGGAAAAAAATTATAAAAAACAATTAACCGGTTTTGTTGTGATCTCAATCAAAATACCAGATATTTATTAATTAACT
Organism: Ferrisia virgata; assembly: GCA_900060175.1. Classification (NCBI taxonomy): domain Eukaryota; kingdom Metazoa; phylum Arthropoda; class Insecta; order Hemiptera; family Pseudococcidae; genus Ferrisia; species Ferrisia virgata. The sequence goes on along the minus strand of FIZR01032254.1, from coordinate 8,196 downwards.
AGATACGTATTTTTAAAAATATTAAGAAATTTTAATTTTTTTCGATGCGTAGTGTGCAATATCGAGAGAGGAAAAAAAAAAGTACAGAACCTTGATAGATGAAACTTGAACTCGAACGTATCGTGAAATGTTTTTTGTGGTTAGGTAAATTTCGTTTACCTTGGTAAATTGCATCGTGTAAAATCGACGACGACTATAGCAAATTGCATTAATTTTCGTGCACAGATTTCACTCGAGTCGCGGTCAAAACAACTAACAAAAATGTTCGACGTTTAATTTTTAACCAGTCTTTCTACTTTATAAACTTGAAATTCATAATGTAACTGTAGATATTGCATACGAAAAAAGTAGAAATGATTTACGAGTGATTTTTTTTTTTTTCTTCCAGGTGATCGTATATCCGCTATTCGTATCAATTTTAGTCATATGGTATACGAAGATGCAAAGGCCATATTAAGCTATGCTTCTCCTTATGAAGTAGAAATCGAAGTAGAAGACGGTTCATTGTCGTCGACCTCGGGTGCTAAAAGTAGCAGTCCCAATTCCACTCATTCGTTTTACAGAAGTCAATCATTTTCCACCGCTCAACAGGTATTATTTCTTTTTAAATAAAATTTTACTCTACGTTAATTTAAATATTAAATTTCATTCATGATTTTGTTCGATTTTTGACCGAATTTTCTTTGCTATATTATCGAAGTGAATTGGGTTATCATGGTCCATCAGTATCTACAATCTGTTTTAGTTTTCGATTATGGAAAACCGATGGGACTATTTTTGGTTATCTTATACTCCACCTTCTCCTTCCTTCTCATCAAAATTCAATCATCCACCTCGGTTGTCGATTCGATACATCAAAAATTGCTTAAATTTGCTCACGATGCTCAGACTGGCGGTGATTTAGATGTATATTAAAATTATAATATATGAGTATTTGAACTGGAAACTGGAATCCAAAAACCAAAATCATGAAACCTGACACAAAACTGAGGACAGCAATCAAAACGAAACAAAATAAGAAAGTTTTTAAACCCGAAAACAAAATCAAAATTACAAAATTTATAACACTAAAAAATTCAAATATGCAAATTTTATTTGTCAATCGATACGTAGTAGAAAAATGTTTGATAGAATTCCATCTAATTCAAAATTTTTTGTTTGAATTTCAAGTGAAAAGGTGAAAAAAAAACACGAGATTGAACTTTCAATGTGATCGACTTCACTTTTTGTTTTTTTTTTTTTTTTTTTTCAAAAAAAAAATGAATTTGAAACTAGAACTGAAAACGTGTAAAACCGAAACTGAGAGCAAAAAAAATTCTCGATCAAAAACCAAAATCAGAGAAAAATTTGAAACCAGGCCAATACATTTTTGGTTCAAGGCTCAAGCTCTAGAGTGGACATAATCCTGAGTACATTTTCGGCCATGTTTAAAGTTTGCAAAAAGAGTGTATAAGGGCAAGGACTTTAAAAACCAAACTGAGACTGAAATTTTGAAACTAAAACTGAAAGTTTTCCTGTTTTAGTTTTAGTTTCAGTTTTAAAATTTCAGTTTCAAGTTTGAGTCCAAATTCAAATACTATTCATTCACACAAAAAATGAAAAAAGATCGTATTTTCACCTATTTAGTTATTTTTAGACCTGTGCACCAATTTTGTGATGGTCGAAGGTGCTACCATTGGGACTATAAAATATAAAATTGAAACTTAAACTGTTGTCAACTGAAATGGTAGAGGAATCGAAATAAATATTTGAAACTTGAAATTGAAACTGGGACTGAAATTTAAAAATATGAAATTGAAACTGAAATTGAAGAACGAAAATTCCAAAAAATTAAAACTGATATTTTGAAACTAAAAATGCGCTCAAAAGCGAAAAAAAAATTACACTTTTACATATTTAGTAATTTTTATACTTACATGACGATGTGAGAATAGTGCGGGGTCAAAATGTGAAACTAAAAATAAAATTCAAAACTGAATTCGAATTTTTGTAGTTTTTGTACCGGTGGGGGGGGGGGGGGGGGGGGGGGGGGGGGGGTATAAAATTCGCTCATTTTTAAACCAATTGACACCTCAGTAGGGCATCGAATGTTGCATTATATCACAACACCTACACAAAAATCAATCTCCTACCTTAATTAGGAGAGAAGGGGAGGAAGTAGTGGTGTATGGGGATTCCTTATTTAAATTTTGAAAAAAAAAATTGGTATCGTGTTTAAAACGCTTCTAAATAAAGGTGGAGGGTTGAAATATGAGATGATATAGATTTAGCAGGTGTCCTACGTGGGCCCTTTGAAGGTTTCATATTTTCAGCTTTGGTCCAATTCTTCCGTGCTCAAAATAAGTTTTCAGGCAATTTCTCTAGTTAGTTCTTTGCATAATTCTCTTCCACTCCCTCCCAAAATCAAATGGACTAGAATTAATAATAAAGGAGATCTTTTTAATATTTTAAAAACAAAAAAAAGAAATATTGCTTTGCGATGCTTTTTTAGTCTGATTCTCGTGACATACTAAAATCACAAGAATTGAAAATAAGCATAACATCAGCATTGCGGGTACAAAGGGTTCCATGGGGCTGAAAATTCGAGCCCCCCTCCCCCACAAGAAGCACTTCTAAGACCCCTATTTAATGTCAAACTCAAAAAATAAGAAACAAACGACCAAAAAACCACTTATTTGGAGCTGCGAAGAGGTGAAATGGGGCTGAATGGAACACCTGCTAAATGTATTTCCTAGCTCAATTTGGAGGGGTGTTATAAGAGGAACAAACTCAGAAAATAAGAAAAAAAATACCAAAACACCACATATTTGGAGCTGTGAAGAGGCGAAATAGGGCTGAAAAGTCGAGACCACTCCAAAAGGTATACATAGTGTCTCTAATGAATGTATGCACCAAATTTCAGCTTCCTAGCTCTATTGGGGGGGGGAGGATAGTTATGCGAGGAACGAACTCAAAAAACTCAAAAAAATGAGAAAACTTTACTTAAAAAAAAAACACATTTTTGGGGCTGTGAGAGGATGCAATTAAGCTGAAAAGTTGGCCCCCCCAAAAGGCACATATAGGGTCCCAACTTAATGTACACACCAAATTTCAACTTCGTAGCTGAATTTAGCGGGAAGAGAGGGGAGAACAGCCCTTTTTCAAGGTCAAAAAAGTGGAAAACCTCCCTTATCTCCTCTCCTAATTGACGTAGGAGGTTGATTTTTAAATATATTATACAACGTATGATTCTCTATCAATTGACTTAAAAAGGGCGAATTTTTGCGTTTTTGACCCCCTCGACACCCCCTCCCCCAAAAATAGGGCAAAACTGAATTTTGACCTAAGTTCATCCCCACTCATATATATATATAATCCCCGCCAAATTAAGCCGAATGGCTGAATTGGAGCGATTTTGGTCGGTATCGAACGGAGTAAATTATTTTAATGTTTGGGAAAAAAAATAAAAAATGGAAAAAAGTAAAAATGTATATCTGACATGGCTAAAAATCATCTTAATGGTCTTCTAGAACCCCAAAAAGGAATTTTGTTAACATTCCTTCCCTTCTCATCCGCCATACGTTGATAAACCGTAATAGCCTGATTTTCATTAACAATATGACATAGAAAATCAGGCTAAAAACACAACAATGCCATTCTTTTAGCATTACTGAAAAATCGTCTGTGGTGGTAAATTCGAAATAATTGCTTAATCGTATGAAATTGTTGTCTTGTATTCATTTCAGCTGAACGTTTCGCTCAAAAAAAATAATTCTTTCACATTCGTATTTCTTTAGAAAATTTTGGAAGAAATGCAAAAAATTTGATTTTTTTTTAAAAGCCTCTGAAACGAGAGATAATGTTTAAACCCTGTCACCAGAGGTCATTTTCGATATATTATGTAAAACAATTCCATTTTTGGAAAAATTTTCAACTATTTTTTTTTCAATTTTTCAATTTTGAGTCAGTTTGTAGGGGGGGGGGGATGAAATTTTTACTACATACATTGTTTTTGTGGCCATCTAGAAAAGTAAATTTTGTCCCACCTTTTTGGACACTCTTCCTCTCATGCCTAGGAAAATGGGGGAGGGGGGGAGGTGTTGATACTTTGAATACAGTTTAATGGCAAATCATGAAAATTTTTCGTAAGCATCGGATTACTTTCATAACGCTAAACTCATCACTTATCTGTACCTATTTTCAGATACAAAAAATAGTTCCACGAAAGCTGAACTTCAATTCGACGGACAAAAAGCTGGAGAATGCGGTCGAAAGCAAACCTGCGATTCTAGAAGTATCCGAAATATCCGATAAAATGTTCAAATACGGCGTCAAAGTACTGCCAGACATAAAAGCGAAAACGATATCGGAAAATTCGACACCATCGACGACGGCAGTAACATCCAACGAAATACAACACAAGGCAAATTCAACCGTCATCGATATCCAAAGCGATTCGGGTATCGATACAAAAACACCTACTACCACCAGTTTCGACGAAGTGGATTTATCTCCGCCATCATCTCACATCGCTCAGCAACCGGAAAAAGCCGGCGTCAGTGGTAATTCGGTCAACTCGTTGGCGTCGACTTTCAAAGACACCAATATGAAAACCAAGCTGGTCAAAGGTATACAAAATTTAAAAGAAAAACTAAACAATCACATACAAAAATCTAGCGAAAAACTCTCCACCGGTAAGGACTCGGAAACGCAAAAAGTAGTAGAAAAGAAGTCGGATGATCAAACAACTTCGTTGCCGCCACCGTCGTCATCGCCCAAAACCAGTAGCACGACGATGATGATGACGAGTGCGGTAGAAAGTATAGAGTTGAAACCGCAAGAAGATATAAATCTTCGACTTCGATCGGCGAGCATTAGTTCGAACGAGGACGTGGCGAAGAAATCTAAAAGAAAAGCTCCACCGCCACCGGTTACTCTGCCCGACGTTGAATTCAATTTATTGAACGAGATCGAGAACGAGGAGAATAAGAATAATTACGAATGCAAAGACAGCGATTCGGAAGCCGAACCAGATATAAACACGATCGAGTTGAACTCGTCTCACATTACCGTGCATCACATTCCGGAAGAATCTAGTAGAAAAGCAGCCTCGTTGGGCGATTTATCGAAAATAACCGAAACCGATTCGCCGGTACCGTTGGAACGTGCCGTTTCGCTGGAGTTGACCGAGCATACGCCTCGCGGAAGTAAAAAACGTAAAGCTCCTTTGCCGCCGGAGGAAAATCTCAGCAGCGAAGAGCTGTTTCCCGCCAAGGATTCGAAATCCGATATCGGGCTGACAAAGTTGAAAAAATCATCGCTATTCGGTACGCTGGAGGAGGCGGTCAAAACGAAAGACGAAGACAGCCGCAGTATATCTTCCGATACGAATGATAATCTGTTGACCTCGTCGACCCCGCTCAAAATACCAGACGACGATAATAAATTCTTATCTATCGATTCGCACTGCAGCAACATCAGCTGGGAATTGAATTTCGACCTGAGGGACGACTCGAAAGATAACGTCTTCGCTGATATCGATGAAAAAGTTCCTGATCTTCCTACGTCTCCCATGCCCAACCTACCAACCTACGTAACCGAAATCAAAGTATCGAATGGCGGCGACGACGACGATCTAAGCAAAGTAAACATCAGCGACGTTACTTTATTCGTTACTGCTGCCGAAGTGTCTGAAAACGATGCAACTACCAACGGCGACCGATCATCCAACAACGACCATTCTAAAACTTTAGAACAGCTTATCGAGAGTAAGTCTACCAACAACGATACAAATCACACCTCCGCTACCGTAGTGAACGAAACATCCTCGCCGATTGGCTCGTCGCACAGTTCCAACTCGACCAACGATTACGAAAACGAAGACTCTAAAGATGATTCTTCCATTGATACTGTTAAAGAAATGACCACCTATACTAACGGTATTAGCGAAGACCATAATAGCCCGAAACAGACTACAATCGAGGTGAAAAATTTCAATCAAAAAAATTACTCGAAATTTTCAAAAGAAAACATGTCCGACGAACAAATCCTAGCGTTGAATTCGACTACAAATTCGACGCCGAATTTAAAATACAGTAAAATAAAATCGCCCAACTCGACCAACAAGGTTCCAAAATTAAGTCAATCTATATCGCCGGTAAAAGCGGCAGGTTCCAGAATTCCGATACGTGCCAATACAGAACCTTCTTTGAAAGTATCGTTGATAAATAAAGACGATATAGTCGTTCCCAAACCGAGTCAATATAAATTATCCGAAGATGGTTTAGAAAATGGTAAACCAGTAACTTTCGCTTCATCTAATCATCTGCCTTCTCCTACGCATAAAACCTCTGTACTATCGGAAACTCGTCATAACGGCCCCAATCGCTAATATCTATTTATTCAGTCGAACACGTTCAACGTATAAATTTATTATGCTGTAATAATTTACCGTGTAAGTGTGATATAAAAAACCAACATTGCGATGGCCATGTTCAAAGAAGAAGAATAGATAAAAAAAAAAACCATAGGCCACATAAGTATTGTTGCGCCAAGTTCGAGGGTCCATTATTTTAATGGGAAAGAAAATCATATTCAGTATTCGAGTATACTGATCTGACGAACTTTATATCGAAGAAAACGATGAAGTGATAATGACTCGAATTATAATTTATCTACATATCAAAATACGTACTTATATGTTTTTTTTTTTTTTTTTTTTTAAGTTTGAAGAAAAATTTTTTTGGAGAGAAATGACTGAAAATTATTATTCGAATGTTTATTAAATCTAGCAAAATGTTATATTTTTGTTGAATTATTTACCCAAACGTTGGATGTAAAACCAACGTTCCCTACGCGTTGAAAAGAAAGATAAATTTTATCGTCAGATTCAATAACAGAGAGAATTCTTGGGTCGTAATTTTTCCAAGGTATTGTACTTAAATAAAAATGAGAGAAATTTTTACTGAAACGATGTCTTTGTATATTTTAATGTTATTATTTTTCAGGGCATAGTTTACCATGTACCTGATGATATATAATTCTATGTCCTGTAAATTTTAGCCTGAATTTATTTCATTTAATAACTGGCGAATGAAAAAGGTTGATTAATTTATTTTAGGGAACCTAGAGAAAAAAAAAAATGTCGTTACGAATAATACATATATGATAGTATTTTTTTATATGTAATTTAATTTGTCTTTTAGTGAAATAAATCAAATTATTGTTTAATATTTCTGTAATTTCTCATTCCTTGATTTTATGTACTTACTTATGTATATAATTTTAATGTAAATCTTCTATAAATTTAGCATCTAGTTTTAATTAAGTAGGTATATACTTCTTCTTTACCTTTTGAATGAAATTCACTATAAATAAGTTTAGCGAGTGAGAATAAATTATCATCTAAACGAAAATTTGTTGATCCATAATGTATGATGAATGTTTTGTAATTGTTGAATAAAATAGTGCCATACACGATGTTCATTATTTCGTGCAAAAATAACAAATTTGTTCATCATGTTTTTTTAAAAACCGTTTTGACTTTAGTCGAACGAGTATTACGTAAATTCCCAATATCAAAATTAAAAACAACAAGACGGCCCTGTTGCGAAAAATTTTATCAACTTGTCGTAAATGAGTATGATCGCAATTTTGATCATTTTTAGAAATTTAAAATAAAATTTTTTTTTATTAATGATTTAGTTTGTTTGTCCTTTTGATATTCTTTATCTTCAGTAAACTTGTCGCGATTCATGATCTGGAATTTGAAATTTAGAATACTGAATTTGATTTTCATTTCTGACATTCCCAATCATTTCATTAATCCATCGATCTATTTAAATTTTCAATTCTGGAAGTTGAGCTGAGAACCATTCACTTTTTACCTTTATCTGAGCATCTTACTTCCATTCAAGCCTGTTTCAATTTTCATGAGTCATGGCATTGTGGGCCCTGTCAGGCTGTCTTCCTGTCTCTGTTACCCATTAGGCCATTACTATCTGTATTTATTACCCATCTTCTCTTATTCTCTTACAAAAATTAAAATTAAAAATGAAAATTTGATCATTGACGATACGTCACAGTTGACAATTTTCTTCCTTTTTTTGATCTTTTCTAATTGAAATTTAAGGTCCATCGCTATTATTATCAATTACCTGTCATCAAGATATTTCTCATGATTTTAGTTTGATTTAGCTGATCTGAAAAACCTGCTTC
>FIZR01032243.1:0-16957 GCA_900060175.1 Ferrisia virgata | reverse complement strand
AAGTACAAAATCATCTCTACGCTATATTCCTGGAATATTAGAGGTAATGTTCTATACTTCATCAATAATTTCCTAAGAAATAGAGAATTTGCAGTCCGAATCCGAGGAACAATTTCTTCTTATCACACTCTCACGAATGGTGTACCCCAAGGTGCTGCTCTTAGCCCCACCTTATTCGGAATAAGTATAAATGATCTTCCATCGTGTATTCCTGCCTTCGTTTCTGAAGCCCTATTTGTCGACGATCTCTGCACGTTTATCGAATGCAAAGACCCCATCGTAGGAGAACGGCTGCTTCAAGAAACTGCGAACAATATCCACAAATGAACCTTACAAAATGGCTTAAAAATGGCAACTGCGATCGCTGCGGTAATGCGGTCTGCTCGGAGCATCGATCGATGCGTTGTCTTGATTGTACGGCACGACAATAAAGTTTCCGAGTTCATCTTTTCTCTTTATTTTACTAAGGTGTGAAATTCGCACCATGTGCAGTTTAGGTTACCATATGCCGTGTGCACCCACAGGGTTAACTTTCAGTTTAAACATCACGTATCTTCGATATTTCTGAAAATCAGGCTAATGAAGCAACGCATTACCATACCTTATTCATTTCTTGCTTTTTCGGTCCTGCTACCAGATCGCAACGCAAAAAGAAAACACGATAAAACAATTTAGCTAGAATTTCAAATAAATCAAAGTATTAAGAAAACTCACTACCTTATAAGTACCAAGTACTAAGTAGATACGATACGCGACACGACGTAGAAACCAAGACAGGTAAAACGTAAACCCAAAAGCGAAAACGATGGCTGCTCAAATTAATAGCTACACGTTCATTTTTACACGAGAACAACTCGTTCGCCACATCAAATTTAAAAGCCTCCACACTCTCTGCAGTGAGAAAAACTCGGCAAAACCGCTTATACGAAATTATCCACGAACGTTGCACGCACAGAGAAAGGGATTTTCATCATCGTTGTCGTCTTCGTCTTCGTCGCGTTGGTTTTTCGAAAATTAATTTCATACACATTTTGCAACACATACAACAAAACCAGAACTGATAACGTGGTTGGAGGTTTCACGCCACACCGCTTTCCAAACCTTCTTCCAACTTATCATCCGACGACCTTAGCGAATGTTTCCAATAATTAAATGGATGATTAATGTACGAGAAAGAGCTGCCGCGTACATCCAGGATCGTTCGAATATCGCGCGGAAATGTACCCGAATTTAATATACCTACATTTTGAATTTAACAACAACAACAACAACCAAAAAAAAAAAAAATAGAAAGATTAGCGGATTATACGTATTGTAAAAATTCGCTCCAATGAGGGTTGACACGAACGAGCTGGCCAGCCCAGCCAAGTTATACGATAATAGACCTATACTCTACGTCACTATAGGTATAGAATGTGTACAATATCAATAATATCGTTTAATAATTAAGTTTATCACACACACGGTGTCGAACGACTATATTTATGTACCATCATGCGTGAGTATATTTTTCAAACAGGAACATAGCAACGATGAAATATGTACCTCATCTCTCTTTTTCTCCGCGTCGAATATTTATTTACGTTTATGCACATATCGCGATACATATCTAGTTTGTTTGGATACGAGATGAGTATAGTATACCTACCTACCTACCTACAGCGGATAAAAAAATTGTGTCAATATGTGTTCTGCTCTCGTTTTAAATATTGTGTAAGCGTGTTCAATATGTAATTCTTTCGTAATCAACGTAAAGCTGTAAAGCTTTAAAGCTTTTATGAAAATTACAATCGACTACGAATTACGCAAATGAAACTGATGGTATCACTCGTGTTTGTAAAGTACCGTGCTTAAATAAATAAAAATACATTTTCACCAATTTCACCTGAGCTACATATATATGTACCTATATTATATATTATAATAATACTAATTTCACTGGTTAAAAAGCGTAAGGTAGTATAATAACATATTATATCGCAGCTGAAATCTCTACTCGAACATACTTCCGGTTTTCAAAAAATTATACTAAATAAGGCCGGGCGGTTTCGAATACATTCAAACACACTTGTATATTTACTGGAATTTTGATGCATACGAAATAGCGTCTTTGGGAGCTTTTTTTTCTCAAGATTTTAAAATATATGATTTTTGGGGCAGAAATTTAAACAGCATCATCACTGGAAGAAAAAAAAGAGTTCAAAGATTTGTGCATGTTTTCACATCAACCAGTATCATCAATCTGAGGTCCATCGGGCAAAAAGAAAGTAACCATTTCCACAGAAAATTTTCTCCTCTTTAATTTTTATTTAACCAGGTTTTCATCTACTTTTGTGAAATATTATAATTATTTGAATTGGAACCTAATCAGTGGTAAGGAAGGAGGTGAGGGTGAATGAGGCTGAAAACTCAAAGACGCCTAAAAGACAAAACTAGCACACCTACTAAATCTCCATACAAAGTTTCAACTTCCCAGTTCAATTCGGAGGGGAGTTATGTGAAGAATAAAGTTGAAAAATGAGAAAAAACTATCAAACAACCATATTTTCAGTGCTGTGAGGGGGTGTAATGAGTTTGAAAAGTCATAATCCCCTACGGGCACTTTTATGACCCCTGTCAAGTCTACATACCAAATTTCAAGTTCTTGGCTAAATTTTGAGGGGGAGGGGAATTATGGGAGCAACAAACTCAAAAAATACGAAAAACCGGTCAAAAGGCTACGCATTTCCCCGGAGCAGTGAGGGGGTGCAACGAGTTTGAAAAGTTGGAGCGCCCAAATGGCCCATTCAAGGTTAAAAAAGGAAAACCCTCATCCCCCCCCCATTAACCCACAAGGCTGATTTTTGGATATATTATACAACTTTCAATTCTTTGTCGATTAGCTAAAAAAGAACAATTTTTGCAATTTTAGCCTTTCAGCACCCCCTACCATAAATTTAGTCTGCTGAAAATTAGGTACAAATTGACCCAAAATGATCGAAAATTGTTAAAAATCGCTGAAATTTGGGTAATAATCTGACAGAAATGTGTAAAAAATGCAGAAAATTTTTCAAAAGTCACGAAATAATATTGAAAAATAGGTGAAAATTAAACAAAAATCGTCAGTATTCTTGGAAAATTGAATGAAATATAGACAAAAATGGACAAAAGGGTAGAAAATTAATAAAAAATCACGAAAAACTGTTGGAAATTACATGAAAATTGACCTTGCATGATAAAAAAATCGTAGAAAATTGGGTAAAAATTTGACAAAAAATTGTGAAAATTCATGGAAAATTGAGTAAAAATTGGCAAATTAAATTGACTTAAAAACGCAAAAAATTGATCAAAAATCACAAAAAATTGACAAATATATAAAAATTGATCTACATGTAAAGAATTGTTTAAAACCATTGAAAATTGGCTTAAAAATGAAGAAAATAGTTAAAATCACCAAAAATCGAGTAAAATTGACAAAAATGGATGAAAATAGATCTAAAATCGTTAAAAATCGTTGAAAATGATCAAAAGATACGGTTAAAAACTGACAAAAAAAGGGTCAAATATGCAGAAAATTGATCAAATTTAAGAAAAAATTTATTGAAAATCATTGTAAATAGAATAAAAAATTAACAAAATTGAGCAAAAATTGACTCCAATGCATAAAAATTTATAAAATTGTTCAAAAATCATAAAAAACTCAGCATTTTTAAGCAATTTTTGCCAAGTTTTTACCCAATTTTCAATGATTTTTAATAATTTTCATGATATTTTCGAGGATTTTTCACTCATTTCTCAGCATTATTTCGTGATTTTCTGTCAATTTTTCACCCAATTTTCTATAATTTTTTGTGATTTTTGATCAACTTTCTGCATATTTGACCCATTTTTGTCAATTTTTTCCCAATTTTCAATCACATTTAACGAATTTTTCATTCAGATTAATTTTGAATGATTATCAAAGACTTTTTTCATATTTCAAATCAATTTTCTGCTATTTTCGACCATTTATGACAGTTTCCACCTTTTTTCAACAGTTTTTCATGATTTTTGAACAGTTTTCACTTACTTCCAACATCATTTCATGACGTTTGAAAAATTTTCTGTATTTTTTACGCATTTCTATCTAACTTTACCCCAATCTTGAATGATTTTTAAACGATTTTTCGGCCATTCAAGGGCAATTTTCACCTGTTTTTCAACATTTGTATTCGTTGTGTACGAATTTACCATTTTCATAAATATAGACTTCAATACGAAAGTTTTTGAAACATTATCACATTGAACGAAAAAAATATACGTAGGTTGGTACCTCTATTCATTGAGCTATGGTGTTCGAAAAATTCCACTCCCCAGCATGGTTTACTCACTCTCGTTTTCTCATCTTATCGCGATTATTATTCGTTTTCAAGTTACAACGACGAGAGTACGTATTTCATCTTCTTAATCGCGTGTTTAAAAGGGTAAGCGGTAGTTCTTAAAAAGAAATTTTCGCGATGACGATAATACCACCGCTCCTCAAGATACGACTATAATACCCTACCAGCCTAGTTGTTTAATAGTTTAAAATTATATCGACGTCGTCGTCGGCGGACTTTCTTATCTCCGTGGAACGATTCTCATTCTCGTGAATTTTTAGTATCAATTGTCTGGTAGTCTTCGGTTAACTACGCCCGAGAGTGTTGAGGGTAATTTTATATTAAACGAAAATTACGCCGAGAAAATGATGAAGTTGCTGTTATTAGATTGCTTATTGCATTCGCGATAATTACCTACTGATAAGCCAATTGTTCGGCAATCGATTTACGATATGGCTTTTATATACACTTACATACACTACATACACACACACACACATATATACAGTGTAGTTGTCGTATCTGTTAAGCTCAGAGTCGCGTCGGATGGATGCAGGAGAAGAATGGATACAGCGTGCTGTGAGCTCTCGTTTTTCCACATTTTTCCCCCGTTATTTTGTTTTGTCTTCTTTGATTAGAGATAAGCATAACTTTTCTGATATAGGGTGATTTACTATTTCTTGATGACTTTGAAGTGTTTCAAGTCATTTCAAAATTGATCACGTACAAAATACGGACGTCTTTGCGGTAAGATATGCGTTGCTCCAGTCAAATTTTTTATTGGTAATTTTTTTCCATAAACATTGGGGGTGGAATATCTCTTCAAATAGCCACATTTATGCCAACTCGACACGTTCTAGTCTTTTATTTGAATAAGGCTCCTTGTAGAACTACTGTAGCGTGTTGGAATGCTAAGTGACCTGTGAGTATCTACACCTAGGAATGCGGATCATTTCACAGGTACTTGATATCACTTGATTGGAAATTGGCCGCATCATGACGAATTGCAACTGTACTTTGAACGAACTATTTGTAGAGAAGAGTAGTGAGTAAATGTGATTATAAATTGCAGGTAATACTATTTCAGCTATATGAATCTATCCCGAGCCTGGTTATAAGTTGAAATTTCAGAATATGAGACAGCTTGGAGCTGATTAATGGGTATCAGACATCAGTGAAGAAGATTTTCAGCGCACAATTTTAAAAATAACATGTCTCGGATTTTTATGCAAATCTGTATAGAGTTGTTTTTAACGATACAGAAAACTAATAAGACCGTAAAATTGGCAACGATGAACTGGTTTCGACTTTTGAGATGAACTGGTTCTATTTTTTAACTATACCTGCATTTTCATAACAACTGGTATAGAGCTGTTTTTCGGAATGCGGAACACAAATATGACTACAATAATTGACAAGAATGAACTGGTTTAAAGATGAACCGGTTCAATTTTGCAAATTTTGCCGGATTTCCGTGAAAATTGGTATACCACTGTTTTTAGATTTTCTGAAATGAATTTGGCCATGAATACTATCGCAGATGAACAGTTTTTGAACAAACCAGTTCATCAACAAATCGATCAAAATTCGGAAACAATTTCTAACAGTTCGTAGTCCCTAAAAATGGTTTCAGATGAACCAATAATGAAATAAACCAATTTCATTTTCGAAATTTGCACAGATTTGTCTGAAATTCAATCTGTAACTGTTCTACTAGAGACAAAAACAGAGTGAAAATTTACGAAAATGAACCGGTTATACTTTATTACTACATCCGTATTCCTATAAAAACTGGTATGTAGTCGTTTCTCGAATAGCAGAACACGAATCTGGAATTTGACCATGGAAACTATCGTAGATGAATCGATGTTGGAATGAACCAGTTCATCAATAAATTCAACACCTGTCTACTACCTCTGGCAAAATGGTCATTATGGTCTTCTAGAACCCCAAAACGGATTTTGTTGACATCCCCCTCCCCTTATCATTCATAAGTCGACAGACCTATATAGCCTGGTTTTCATTGACAACATGACAGAAAATCAAGTAGGATACATGACTTATCCTCACATATCCTACATTTGCGGTAAATTAATTCTTAAAGTGATACTGGAAAATTAATTTAATGTTTCATTAGGTGCCTCAACGGAAAATTTCGCGTGCCCCGAGTGTGGTGCTGCGTATACGATACGGAATTCCCTGGTCAAGCACAGGATAAGGGTACACGGATCCTCCAGTGTCAGGAAGAGGGAGGCAAATGTCCTTCCTCTGTCACTGGAGGGTCATGGTTTTATGGCAATTCCTGATGTGCAGCGGTTGAGGGTCCTGTTGACCCTCGCTGTGTCGGGGAAATATGCGGTTCGGTAAGTTACGCTCTATATTATTTAAAGTTTTTGACCAGTCGGGATACATGTAAAAGTTTTGTTTCGTATTCATTTCAACAGTGTTTTGTCGTATTGCTGTCAGCTAAGTCAGAACCTGCTGGCGAATATCATCTTCTTGGCGACGCAAGTAACTCAGCAATCCGAGATCGACAGTGCTCGAGTTGTTACGATTACGAAAGACATCACAAGGGAGGTTGCTGAGGCTTTTTACGGGGTCAAAGGAAGTAGTTTATTGTTTTTCAAGATTATTAAAAATGGTAAGTATTTTCAAAACAATTTTTATTTCGTTTTTTCGTGTTAAAAAACTATGCCCCACATGTGAAAAAACCATTAATTACGTAAAAAAAAAGGTAACCTACCACGTGAGGTACCACGGGACCAAGAAAAATATGACCAAGCAGGAATTTGCTGATTTTAAAGTGGCGCTTCGTAAAGCTGCAAGAGAATTTCGACTGGCGAAACTCGCGAAGGAAAAAGAGGATCGAAAAGAACGGCGCAAAAAAGTGATCGCGTCTCGAAAATGATTTTTTTTTTTTTTTAAGGTACATATTTCGTTAAATTTATTGTATTTTTTTATAATTTAAAAAGGACCGTGGCTCATCAATAAACAATGCTTCTTAACCAATAGGATGTCTTGAAATAAATTTCTACGACATCTTATTGGTTAAGAAGCATTGTTTATTCATAATCCACGGTCCTTTTTAAATTGAATAGTCTCATTGTTTATACACTATCAACAAGTTCGTTCGATTTATTCATAATAAACGCATATTACTATGTTCATGCTAACAAAATGAACAATAAACTGTTTATAAGGCATCAACATGTAATTATTTGTTTTATACCTACAAACAATGAAAAACATATACATTGCCTATAAATATACTTTTAGATATTTATTAGGCGTAAATTGCATCATATGGCTCAGATTAGTTGTAGATACATTTTCCAATGTTCATCACTGATAGACCGTTTTGAATGTGTTTATAAGGTATAGACTGGTTTTTTTTGTTTATACTCTATAAATGCCAAAAGCTATGTTAAACCTGTGTGAGAGGTCATCAATGAATACCACTGTAAAGATTGTTCACTACACCTGCAAAAAACGCTCATTCCCACGATTAAACTCGGCCTTTCCAATCAAAATTACGCATAGATAAAATCCCATAGCTGTGTAGAAGAACCAAAAAATAAAAAAATAAATAAATATATAAAAAAATGGCGTTGAATATTTACTTGTCAACAACCTGATATTCACATCTGAAATATGATAGAAGGTACATACTTCAGCCGTCGATAAGGATAAAATCAAACCTATCAAGTACCTGGTTGTAAAATTAATTTATCTGGATTTCGTGGTTCTTCTGATAAAATTCGTTGTTTTCTTTCGTGGTCGCTGGGTACTCTCAATTCAACTAGCACTCGCTTCAAAAATTAATAAAGTAAGCAACGTTTTATTTCAATTACATCGTCGAGCACTTAATCCTCGCCAGATTCGCTGGGTACTTTTCAACACAACCATAAAATAGGTACTTTACATCTTTGGAACGAGAAATAAAGTTGCATTTTCTTCTAAACACATATTGTAGGTACATACAGAACACTGTAGGTATATTAATACTCTCGAGAAAAAGGCACGTGTACCAAAAAGCGAAAGAAACATCATCAGAGTTCCACTTACTGTGTACGTAGGCCCACTAAGCTGCACACAATTAAAATGAAAACATTAGTTCCCAAAATAGTCGAATCGTGTTGTCGAGTTGTCGAGTCGTTCGTGTCTCTTTCCGTCCATTACGTATACGCACTATAAATGTAGAAAGATGAGTAATTATCATCCGAGCTAAAATAGCCCGTCGTTATAAATAATTTCGAGATGATACACATACAAAACAATCTGAGCAACACGTACATGTGTTTACAAATGATACATGTGTATAACGTAATTAATGGGCACAAACCATATTATTATACCAACGAATAAGATATGTGTAGTACCCAGAGCCACCTACGTTTCTAATCTCTTCAACCTTACATTTTCGGATGACAAATGATATTTTTTTCAGTCGTTATGAAATCGATGTATGCATAATAAAAAGGCGAAAAATTCAAAGGATCGAGGATGTATCGATCATACACGGTAATAAGATATCAGAATCTATTTTCACCTATGCTGCACCTCCTCGAGAACAATATTAATTACGAAAGTGAGACAGAATATGGTTTTTTTTTTTTACATATTTATATTAGGGTTTGTATAGTTAACGTGGCCTAATTCATAATTTTAGCTGGGAGGTTTCACCCCCTGGGCCACTCTGCGGCCCCAACCCCTGGCTCACGCCCTCGTTTCGCTCGGCCTGCTCGCTATGGTTCCTTTCTGACAGTGAGCTAAGTCGATATTTTTTTGCAAAAACAGGTTACCTGTAATAATGAAATAATTTCCTCAATTTCAGAGCAGTAAAACTGAATTTCTTCATTTTTGGCTAGTTTTTTGTTTTTTTGATTCCTCAAGGAGACATGTGACGTATCAAAATACTTGTAATGTCGAGCTAAGAACTTGATGCAGAAAATTGAGCAACAATATGACTAAACTTTTTAAAAATCACTGAAAATTGGATAAAAAAAAGTCAAAAATCCGTAATTTGCAAAAAAATTATCGAAAGTGTGAAAAAAATATTGAAAAATTAGTGATAATGGACGAAAAATTGTTGAAAAGCATTGAAATTTTGGTAAAAATTTGACAAAAACGCAGAAAATTGAGCTAATATTTGAAAAAAATGTTATGAATTAGTTCAAAATCAACCTAGAATACGATAAAAAAAAATCGTTGGAAAGCAGTGAAAATTGGATAAAAAATTTATGGAAGCGCAGCCTCCTAGTTTCTAATGTCGTTCCTCCACGAGTGCAACAGGTAATAACTCTAAATACTATCGAACTTTTGTTTTTTTTTTGCTGTAATGGCAATACTGAGACGTCTTCCAAATGGAAAAGACAAAATTTGCGCCGAAAATTCAAACAAATTGCTGTTTGGGTAAAAATACATTTCTGCAAGCGATCTTACCGATAAAAAAAAATATATATCTCAAAGCGATGCCTTTTCAACTTAATTTTATCACAATCTTGAGAATTGAAAAAATTTTCCTAATCAGCATTGAGGATAGGAAGGGCTCAATGAAGCTAAAAAGTCAAAACCCTCCCAAAAGGTACATCTAGGATCCTGAAAAGTGAGACCCCCAAAAGGCAAAACTAAAGGTCCTACTAAATATACATATCAAATTTCAATTGTCTGGCTCATTTTGGTAGGGAGATAGAGGAGGAACAGCCCTTTTTCAAGGTCAAAAAGAGGGAAAACCCTCGATATCTCACCTCAAAATTGACCTACAACTTTGATTTTCATGATATGTTATACAACTTCGGATTTTCCATTGATTAACTCAGAAATAAATAATTTTTGTGTTTTCCGCCTCTCAGTACATCCTCTCCCAAAATGAGGCAAAACTGAATTTTTACCGAGGGTCATACCCACTCATATATATCTAATTCGCCGCCAAACTGAACCGACTGGCTGAATTGGAGCGATTTCGATCATTATCAAGCAAGGTAAATGATTTTAATATTCGGGAAAATAATAAATAAAACAAAAATAAATAATAATAAATATCTGGCATGGCCAAAAATTGTTTAAATTTTCTTAATGGCCTTCCAGGACTCTGAAACGGATTTTTTAGATACCCCCCACCCGGCCACCTTTGGTCGATGGACCGTAATAGCTTGGTTTTCATTGACAATACGTCATAGAAAATCAGGCAAAAAACGCATAACCGCGTTAAGATAAATTTAACTTTATCGATGAAAAATACTCATTTACGACATCATAGCCAACTCACTCGAGATGATAAGGAATCACTGATTTAGCACACATGTTCTCCTATTCTCACGTCACATATATCTTTATCTATGTGAGAAGAAAACAATGTTTTCGTTTTTGGTCATTTACAAAACCACAAAAATAAATAAATAACTAAGTATGACGGCAGTAATATCTTTCAGTGATTTATTAGACGTATTCGTCGGTCGACGTGGATACGATTAAACCACTTTGCCAGCAGTTTCTGTCAAAATGCCCACTCATGAAATTATACTTACTATAGGAATAGTTTCCTATTTGGCCCAATTGCCTATGATAATATTGCTATACCATTACGTGGCATCTTTACAAGTATGTAGTATATGTTCGTGTAGCTAAAAAAATTCGAATACTGAACCATACATATTACATTATATAGATTTTTGAACGAACTTTATTTAAATCAACAGGAATAAAAAGTACCTCAAATGTAACGATAGATATGCTTCTATGCTTCTATGCATTTACATATATTCCAATTAAACATCTCAATCCTTTCTATTCTTTTCCTAACCATACCTCACTTTGATGAAGAACCCCAAAAATCATCAAATACCCTGCATAAGGATGATCCAAAGCATTGCCAATTTTAGTGTAAAATCTAAAACACAAAATGATATCCGGGCTCCATGAACCTCTTTATATTGTCAAGATAGTTCAACAACAATAATTAATGATGAAAGATGAAAAAAATCCAATCTTGATCGAACCCTTACCAAGCTTATGATTCGCAATCTTAAAAGAACCCACGCAGAAAGGGAAAGAAGAATAGTTCGCTCAAATGCCTTCTTTTCGGATCCCTTTCGAGTTTAAATTCATACGACGTTTGTAAATAAATTAGAAGCAACAATGCACCTATTATTTGAGGGGGAGCAGTTTTCAGGATTTTCATCATTTTCGCATTATAAAAAAGGGAGCTGAATCCCTCATCCCTCCTACCTCGTGGTTTCCTTTCGAGTAACGATTTACTGGAATTATTTTGATTTGAAAGCTTCAAAGTGCAAACCATCAAATTGGTGATTTTATCATCTTCACCATGGTATCTCATGATGAATTCCACAAAAAATGGGCTCGGAGGAAGGGGAAAGGAGGTCCACGAGGGTAAGGATTATTATTAATCGATTGTAAGTGAATTTTTGGCGATCTAGCTAAGAATAGTCGTAATGGTCTTCCAAGACCCGAAAACGGATATTGTTGATATTTTCTCTTCCTCACCCTCATCCGTCGCAGATCTACAAATCAGGCTGAAAATGGGAAAAATCGGTTCAACATGGTTTCTTATTCAATCCGTATCGATGAGGTTTTAATTTTTTTAGTACGTTGCACGCTGCGTAGTATTGATTATTCCGCAAAATTCAATTTTCAAGAATTTTCCACGCATAGGAGAGGAGAGGGAAACTTTCAAAGTTCAAAATCAACCATTGCAGTTTTAATTTCTGCCGACTTACACAGAAGGGGTGTGAGTAATACATTGCAAAATCTTGAAAATTGTACCAGAGATAGGTAATTGGGCACCCTTCAAATAGATATCATCAACATAACCCGCCCCCCCTTCTGTGTAAGTCAGCAGAAATTAAAACATCAAAAATATTCAAAAAATGGTTAATTTTAATTTTTGAAAATTTCCCCCTTCCCTCCTATACACAGAGAATTTGTGAAAATTGTATCGAGGGTATGTTATTGGTCACCCTTCAAGTGGATACCGTCGTCATATCCGTACCCCTTCTGTATAGGTTAACATTATTCAATAACTGAATATGTTCGCATTGCAATGAAATATCAAATTTTACATTTACCGGTCCAGTTATATTTACTTCTAGTACTACCCTAAGCATATGATATGATCGAATGATTTTAGTGTCCAAGAGGGGATGGGAGACCAAAAAAACGCATTTTCTGGCTGCGAGGGACTCCATTGAGGCCTACTTAATGTACATAACATATTTAAATTTACTAGGTCAATGTCATTTTTCAAGGTCAAACCTTCATATCTCCCCTCCTGATTAAATTAAGAGGTTGATTTTTGGATATGTGATACAACCTTGGATTCTCTATCGATTGGCTCCAAAAAGGAACAATTTTTGCGGTTTCGATCCTTCAGCACTCCCTCTCCCAAATTTGCGCATAACTGAATTCGGACCCAAGGTCATTCCCACTCCTATATATCTAATTCGCCATCAAACTGAGAGCAATGACCAAGACGGAGTGGTTTTGATCGGTATCGAGCAGAGCGAATGATTTCAGTCTGAGGGGGAGGGGCGTAATAAATATCTGACATAACCGGAAATGGCCGTAATAGTCTTCTAGGACGCCAAAACTGATTTTTTTTTATATCCCCTTCCTCATCCGCCTCAAGTCGATAGACTGTAATAGCCTGGTTTTTCACTGACAATGTGACATAGAAAATCAGGCGTCTTAGTCTCACTACATTTGTTCTAGGTACTTTTTAATGGGTCTCACTATATTTATTCTACGAAATCCCTCCGCCAGTTTTTACTTTGAGTGCTACTATCGTCGATTTTAGGTGAAATTCAGCTCTACTAAAATACGCGATTAAAGGTCCAAAGAAAAATTCTAACAGTGGATGACGCGTCGCGACTAGAGAAATGCGTTTCAATACAAATATCATCTTATTCTTCAACTAGCATATTATTTCTTTCGAAACACCCTATGTATACGTACATACTACATTATTAAACAAATATAAAATACACGAAAGCATCGAACGAAGAAATTATCAGGTACGTATAGGTACCTGTTGAACACTATCGCCTATTTTCGTATAAGTTTTTCTCTTTTTCTCTCCTTTCCTATTATTTTCATATTCGCAAAAATCGACGACGATAAAAAATAATAATAATAAATTGCCAAACGTTGCATCGTGGGCGAGTTTTTCGTACATATCTAAACATTGAAACATATCAAAATGTACGATTTTAATAACGCGGGTATCAGAAAATGATAAAAAGTAAACGAATATCATTATAGTAGAATTTGCACGAAGAACGAGAACGCAGCCAAGTAGGTAGATAGATAGATATACATACGTATACGATACGAGTAAGTGAAAACAAACGAACCTAATTACTCGTAAGTATAATAATATATACGAAAAAGGGTAATCGAATCGTCCATAGTTTGAGGAGAAGATGGTTTCTTCGAATACATTAAAATTCACGGTCTTTACACACGCATTCTGAAAAGACTCGCTCGACACGTAAGTCTACGTAAGTAAGTACAAATATGTTGTATAGGTAGGTAGTTAGGTAGGTAAGGTACCTTCCTACCCAACTACATAAAAAGCCATATCTAAGTAAGTAGGTAAATACACGGTACGTATATCGCCTGCCACATCACGATGTGATGAACAGGAATTTGACGTTCATTAGAAATTCGCGTGTTTACCCACCTTTTCAAAGGATTAGATTTTGTTTAAATTATCTCCTCTTCTTCTTCTTCGTCCCATAATATTCTTCCATACACCATACGAAGAGTATAAAAGAAACCGTATAACGTATATATACTGCTAAGACTACGGATGAGAAAATACATTTATACAGAAGTATAAGATCAAAAGTAATGGAAATTTTTACATCGTATGTGTATGTGTGTGCGTGTGTGGGTATGTGCAAATAAATACATACGTATAAGGAATATAAGAGTAAGAATAACGTCACTCGTCCTTCTTCTTCTTATTACTTTTATACCATAAAACGTAAACCGCGATTCGCATACGAGGAAAGTTTTAAACGTTACAATTGAAATAACGTATCGTTGGCCTGAAGCGAACAAGTAGCTACAGATATAGAGCTACATTAAAACTCGTTGAAGAAAATATCATCATTTCGTGCAGCAGCCAATAACCAACGACGACCTCGACAAAGACTACTCCAGGGTGTCTGGCTGTCTGCTGGTTGCTTCAAATTAAACTTCATTGCTGTTCTATGATTTCTTTCTGACCTTTTCATGGTGAAGCTGTACTATTGACGAACAATTCGTCGTTGAAAATTGAGGGGATGGTCTTTTAAAATTAATACCTGATTCAGTTGAAAGAAGGAAGTGAAAAGAAAAAACAAAAAGAAGCATTAATTTTATACGTTATATTTTTGAGTATACAACTGATCCAGTGACGTACACCACCACCATCCACCAAGCGATTTTTAATTGTACAAAATTTTCGCCCTCACTTCGCTTGGGCTATATATTTTTTAGAAAAAATTTTGAGCAAATTTCAACCCCCCCCCCTTTTGAAAAGCCAAGTATTAATACACCTATACACAACTGTTTCGATCATTTGTGTATCGAGCCCCTTCAAGACAGAAAAAATTGTGAATTTTTCTGATACATGCTAATTTTAACACAGAAAGATGTTTAATAGCACATTCTGGAAAAATCGTCAACAGTGTGACGTCATCATTGAACTGACATCAGTAGGCAGATTTGTATCGCCTGTAATGACATCAGTGGACTTATTTAATGAAGGATTGATTTTATGCCTGACTCTAAATTGAAATGTTGAGGAAAATTCATGTCATTGGTGGACCGCCAACAGTGTAACGTCATCATTGAACTGACATCGGTATGCAGATTTGGATCGATAATAATTCAATTTTTGAAAATTTTTTATTCGACCTTTATTTTGAAGTTTTTTGAACTCAAGTGAGTTTTGCTAGTTGAAAAAATTGAGTTGAGGGGGCTGAAATGTTTACACCCTTTTGAGGTCATTTCGTAACCATCGTGACCACCACGGTTTACAAATTTCTAAAAAAAAAGCAAAATTTGGTCCATTCTGGTGTCTACTGGTTACTGTAAATCGAATTACATGACATTTTTAGAACCTTTTCATGATCTATTTTTTGTCACATTGCTGATTAGTTTTTCTTCTTCCCTCTTTTTTTCGTTGCATAATAAGTTGCTGCAAACTTGCATTGAAATGCTCTCTCGGAGAATTCAATTCAAGAAGGATTTACCGATTTTATCCCTTCCACCCCTCCCCTCAAATTGAAAAAAATCAGACTTCTAGGTATGTTCTTGTTTTTAAAAATTTGGCGTTATATACTTCGTTTCTTAAATTTTGAAGCAGCGTTGACATGAAAAAAAACAAAAACGCAAATTTTTTCAATTTTATTTCGTTTTTAGCTATTTTGAGGGACTTTTCAAACCTAAAAATTCTGGAAATTGTGCATTTTCCTTTTTTTCTTCAGGGTGTCCACTCAATTTTGATAGTAGGCTACGTTTTCATTATCTCCAAATTTTTTTATCATCACATCTTCAACATTACAAACCAAACTGGTTGACGTCTTTTTTCTTAATTTTAATGCATATGTTGCGGAGAAGGAGGAGCAGATGCTAAAATATTTCTGAAACTTGGAAGGCCCAATTCGAGCGAAGCAAGGGCGAAAATTTCGCAAAATATCACGTACAAAGGGTCCAAAAAAACGGGCTTAAGCCTAATAATTTTTCACAGCGTGATTATAAAAATTTTCAAAATCAAAAAGCAAGACCTTTCTTGCATCTTATATGGAGGGTCTTCAAAACATTAAGGCATGTCCCCTTCACCCTTGAGGCAAAAAAATCAAAAACCTGTTTGATAAAATTAAATTTCAAAAAACTTAACGTAACAGAAGTAATTTCTCGTGATTTCATTTCTCACAATAAGATTAGTTTCATTAATAATTTATTAGCGTTCAAATTCAAAACATTTTCCATACCTGTTCAACTTTTGCTAGAGATGGGGTTTTGAATTTGAAAAAAAAAAAATCTACTTTAATAGCAATATTTTTCAAGAGTGATAGCAGGACCTGTTGGGCATCCTACTATATCTAAGACCTGTCAATAATAAATTAACAAACAAATGAACCCACATTGATTTACGAGTATACTCTTAACTACAGAAACTGATAAGATAAAAACCATTTTTATTTCTTTACAATTACGGTTAAATTTTTCATTGATAAAAAAAAAATGAAAACATCCCTCCCACCATACTTAGTTTCCAATTTTAATTTTTTTCAGCAACAAAACACCCCGATTCCAGCAGTTCACTTTTTAATCATGACCATGTGAAGCTGTGAACATGCTGGGTTGATAAGGCGCACACGCGGTACAGGTACTTTTCAGTCTCTATCAAGATCGTCGACCTTACCATAGAAGCTATGTAGATGCGCTGGTAGATCATACAACTAAAAGACGATCATTTTTTTTTCAACCCAGGCTAAACCCAAAAAAGCACATCTACGTAGCTTTTACGATACATGTCTGCGGTCTCCCTATCAAGATTACCGAGGAAGCACATCTGTAGGACTCTTATCAACAATTAATCGGGACCGATT
>FIZR01032239.1:0-21452 GCA_900060175.1 Ferrisia virgata | reverse complement strand
AACTTTTTACAATATTAGGTACTTACATTGCGAAAATTTCTTCAAAGACTAATAGAATAATTCGTTTTTAGATTTTAATACTTCTTCATGGGCTAATGAACCTCGACGTTCGAACCCAACAAAAACAAAAAAAAAAAAAGGTAGGCTGGATATGTGTGACTTAAACTCGATAATCAGCAAAAATACCCAAAAAACTACTTTTTTCGGGTTACAAGGTGGTGGTACTGCTGTATGGGGTTAGTCCAAAGCTAGATAGCTGTTAAATTTTGATTTTGGCCTGAAGATGCCCATCCGGTCATCGTACGGAACATTTTAATTTTGACGGGATTAATTTTGATTCTCAGGGTATATGGGTGTGCTCTCATACTTTCGGATTGGCTAGGGATTTCTACGAGGACTCGTGGTCACGATGCTATCATTTAGATCCGTACACGTGTACACATGGAGGTAATTAAATCGAAATCGCGACTTAAATATTACGTAATACTTAGCCGGTATCTTTAATTTCTGGATCTTGGAAACAATCCCGGATTACCGCAAATAATTACCAAACATAGACCACACTATATGGGTCAAAAAAGTAACTTCATTTTATACACACAACTATGCACTTGAAAAGAAAACAAAGCTCTCTCTACACGTACAAAATGATAATGAAATTGGATCTTAGTACAGTCGATATTCAAAGTGCCAAAAAATCCCCTCCATATCTCATATCAATAAGACAACTAGAACCGATGGTGAATACCTATTACCTAGTACCTTTATTACAGTACAGTTGGGCTGGAAAGTCGACACCCCGAAAAAATTAATCTAACTTGTCCGGCAAAGCTACATGCGAAATTTCAATCATACGAAACCGCCAAATTACCCACTTTTTCTGGGGCTCTAAAGGGATGCAATAAAGGTGAAAAGTTGAAACCCCCAAAAAGCACATTTAAGACTCCTACTAAATCTGCATACCAAATTTCAACCTCATGGCTCAATTTAAAGGACTGCCCAAAAAATCACTTTTTGGAGCTATGAGAAGGTGCAAAAGGGCTGAGTTGAACCCCCCAAAAGTCACATCGACTACATGTTCAATTTCAATCTCGTATCTGAATTTTGAGAGACGATAAGCGCAGGACAAACTCAAAAATTAAGAAAACTCGCCTAAAAAACCACTTTTTCGTGGCTTTAAGGGGGTACAATAAGGTTAAAAATTTGAAACCCCCCAGAAGGCACATCTAAAATCCCTACTAAATCTACATACCAAATTTCAACTTCCCAGCTCAATTTAGAGAAGAAATATACGTGAGACGAACTTAAAAAAATAAGAAAACCCAATTAAAAAACCACCATTTTTGGAGATGTGAGGGGGGGGGGCGCAAACGAGCTGAATTGATACCCTCAAAAGGCACATGTACTACATGCCCAATTATCTCAATTTGGAGAGGGGATAAGCGTGGGGGGAAACTCAAAAACTGAGACAACCCGGCTAGAAAACCTCCGAAGGTGTAAGTATGTAGGTGCAATAGGCTGAAAAGTTGAAACTACTCTGAAAAACTCATCCGCCAAATTTCAACTTCTTAGCTCAATTTAGAGGAAAGATATGCGTAAGACAAACTCAAACAATATGAAAAACTGGTTAAAAAATCACTTTTAAGGGCCTGGAAGGGGGGGGGGAATAAAGTTGAAAATTTGAAACCTCCAACAAGGCACATCTAAAATCCCTACTAAATCCACATACTAAGGTGTGAGTAGGTGCAATGGGCTGAAAAGCTGAAACTACCCTGAACACTCATTCGCTAAAGGGAAGACATGTGTGGAACAAACTCAAAAAATAAGAACACCCTCTCAAAAAATTACTTTTTTGACGCTTTGACAGGATGCAGTGCAGCTGAAAAGTAGAAACCTCCAAAAGAAACACTTAGGACCTCTACTGAATCTGTACACCAAATTTTAATCTCTTGGCTCAGTTGGGGAGGAAATATACGTGGGACAGCCTTTTTTCATAGTCAAAAAAAGGGAAAACCCCCCTATATCTCTCCTCCTAATTGACCTGGGAATTTTGTACCAAGATCGTCCTCATTCATATTTATCTAATTCACCGCTAATTTGAACCTGTGAATTACTCGAATTGGAACAACGTTTCAATATTGAGCACAGCAATCATTTCAGCCTTTGGGAAAAATTCACACCACACATTGTCGAACCAACTCTTACGACATAAAATAAGCTATCTAAGAATAAAACAAAAAATCTAAAAACAAAAAAAAAAAACAAAAAAATTAAAGAACAGTAAAAATTGAATTAAAAAATTAAAAAAAAAGATAAAAAACTAAAAATAAAAAAAAAAACGAAAACAAAAAATTAACAAAAATTAAAAGCAAAAAAATGAAAAACTGAAAAAATAAATTAAAAAATAAAAAACTAAAAATAATAAAAATGCGAAAACAAAAAATTAACAAAAATAAAAAACTGAAAAACAAATAAAAAACAAAAAAATAGAAAAACAAATAGCAAATAAAAACAAAAAAGCCAAAAAAATGAAAAAACAGAAAAAATTGAATTAAAAAAACAAAGAGATAAAAAACTAAAAATGATAAAAATATGAAAACAAGAAATTAAGAATTAAAAAAATTAAAAACAAAAAAATTAAATAAAATAAAATAAATATCTGACATCGACAAAAATGGCTATAATGGTCTACCACCGCAAAACAAATTTTATTGATACTCTGCCCTTATCCGCCACAACTCGATAGACTGCAATAGCCTGATTTTCATTGACAACACGATATAGAAAATCAGACCAAAAGAAAATAAAAATAATAAATATCTCACAAGTCGAAAAATGCTATCAGTAGTCTTCTTAGACCCCGTAATTAATTTTTTTGATACTCCATCCCCGCTTCGCATCCACCGTACATCGATAATAATACTAAAAAAAAATTCAGGCTAAAAAACGCCCCAAAAAAAAATCACCTTCGATAAAATTAATTGTTTAAACAATCGCGTGCACTCTTCCGGTATCCGGGCACCGGTACCATTACATGCACGGAATCGAGAGCCAATCAAAGGAATGCGAGTTTGAATGGGAATGAAAGAAAAAGCAGAAGCGGCTAAGGCAGAAAAAAAAAGCAATAATACCCGCTTACATGGAACAAACTTACGTATGCGTATACCTTCTTTTGTGTACACGCTGGTGCGTGTGAGTCAAAGTTATATGAAAAAGAAACGCCGACTCCTGCTAGTTTCAACGTTCAATTAACACCTCTTCTGGAACTGTTCATCTCACCTGTTCCGAGCCTTCGCGCGGTGTCATTTCTACACACGACAGGAATACGAGCAAGCATACACCGAGACACCGGAAAGATTCACAGATCATCGTCTCTGCACATCCCAATATAATGCTGCCCACTGGAGAAGGGTAAATTTTCGACCAATTCAAAATTTCAACCATAAATTTCATCTTTTATAACGCGACGTTGAAAAAAAAATCACGCATACCACGATTTCATCTTAAAAAAAAAAAAAACAAACCAAGTATTAGGTTCTTTCGTACGTTAGGTACATTGATTTAGAAAAAAAAAATAATAACTCCGTTCTCTTCTACGAGCAAAAATTCATTCTTTTGACCCTATCGACCACCCACACATAGCGGCGCTCTTAATGTTGCTGTTTTATTAGACCATTATGGTACCCATACAGGTAGGCCTCAGAAGAGTAGTAAAATGTCAGATTATGAATAGAACTTACACAGATTCTACAATTATTATATTCCAGTTTTGTAAACTGTTACTAATGGTTTGGAGAGGTTTTGATTTTTATACATTTATATATACACATCATACAAGCGTATTATAACGTAGGGCACTATTTGTTGCCCTTTTTTTCACCTCTCTTTCTCGTTGAATTTATTCTTTTTCATCATTCCACATTACATTTGTATGTACCTTGTATCTATATTATACGTTGCTCTTTGTTTTCTTTTTCCCTTTCCTCGGCCAGCATAATCTGATTTTTCTTTAAACGCATTATTGGCTAATTCGAAATCGAGCTGTACACCACATACACACACACACACACACACACACACAAGATCTTCGCTACAAAGAAACATACACAAACGAATATTGTAGTTATAGGTACCTAGCATACAACATAGAGAAGCTGATTTGGCCCTTCGGGTGTTATTTTTTTTTTTTTTACATACACATACACAAGTGAGCTCAACTCGCGCCATCAATCGTTGGCCGCAAAGTACCTACGTAAATACCATCTTAAGTTAATAGAATATTCAAATATGAAAAAATATTCTCACGATGACAAGCGGACGACGAAGATGACGATGACGATGACGACGATTCGAGTGGAAATTTATGCTTCAACGTGTGCATATTGTACACATTTATAATAATGCATACGTACGCTACATTTGAATTCCCATTCTCCAACATTAGTGCAGCGCAGCGCCGCAATTGCCTTCATTGCTTTGGACTTTCAACACACAACCAAACCGGTTACAACTAATTACTCTTTAAATGCTAATGATCGCGCGCCGCGTAAATTAGTATAAAACAGTCATTGGTTCGTTTCTTTCGTTTCTTCAAACCAATGACATTTCACAATCCTTTTTATTATTGTTACTATTATTAGTATATTATTATTATTATTACGATTATATTACCCTCGTTGCTGCTTATTATTACGAGCATTTATACGTACATATCTGGTACCTAGATACTGGTACATTCTCTTCCCCCTGCTCGCTCATTTTATTCCTTCTTAATATGTATATTACAATTATACAATGCGAATGTACAGTTTAATTACACCCACCAATCGGCTCTCCCAACACTTTGACTTCAACGACTGGTAGAGGATTGGTTTACATGCGGACAGTGCCTTCTGCACATGTACTTATATCCACCAATACCTAACGAATTTAATTAGCCGAAAATTAAAAAAAAAAAAAAAAAACATGCCGTCGTCTTCCGTTTGGAGTGCGAGTCTGCCTGCGCTTATATTTACGCGAACGATGTTCTTTGCTTCCGAATTATGTACGTGTTTTTATTTCATTCTATTTTTTTTTTTATTTTTTTTCTTTCCTTCGTCGAGTTCTTTTTCTACATACTTTACGAGTCGAATATTCGGAATTTCTGACCCGAGAATAGGATCGTCTTCGTTAATACCTACAGTTAAGGTGGGTTTTATGCAGGAAGGAAAGAAAGCGCTGAACAGGAATGCCGAGAAATTCTCAACATGCAACACGCACAAACTTTGATAAATCTACCATACAACTTGAAAATAATACTCTATAAACTAAAAACCAAACAACAACGTTTGCGAATAAAGTCGTTTGCTAACGACAACATCAGATTCGTAAAAGTTTGCCGTAGGAGTGATGGGTGAAAACGTGAAAAACTTTCAGTCCAAATTTGAACTATTGCCGGCGTCATTTCGTTGTCCGTACAAAATTTTTCTTGGAAATTGTTTTTTCTAAGGCGTTTATACAACTGAGTGCGTAAAATTTCAGCAAGCATGCTGCAATTCGGTTCTGCTTCGTACTACGACCCTGTCTGTGCAACGGAAACTTCTGCAGTATGAAAGCAAGCTAAAAGAGACGGGTTTTTCTTTTCAAAATATACCCGTTCGATCAACGTATTTACCAATTCCAAACGAAGAAAATCGTTGAAGACAAATTTCACGCAGAGAAAGATCCCCGTTTACAGAAACCAATGAAAATTTCCTCAAAACTAGAATCCATTCGTTCAGTTCTGAAAACTCGATTTTTTCGGAATATCAAGAAAAAGCTATCGTAGATTTCCTAAAAATGCGCCATTGTCACGAGGTTTCAGTCGTACGCGATCATATTGCCCCTATCAGAGCGTGCCAACAGCCACGATCCTGAGCCGAACCCCGCGTCTTAGGCACTGACTGTTGTAAGAGGCGACTAATAGAAAGCTAAGAGAGCTTTTTCTACCTTTCTCAGCTCATAGCTTAGTTCTACGCACATGTCACTTGCCATAAAGGAGAAATAGAAAAAATAGTTCTATACATCTCACATTGACACAGTTTAGACTGACTTCTCCACGCCATGCGCAATGAGAGTAAACCAAGACTATCAGTATGACTTGTAAAAAATTCCTTAAATATCATAAGAAAAAACGTAGGAAAAATCTTGGACTTTTTTTCACATGCAACGTAATTTATGGTAAAAAAAGTACAACAGTTATCAGGTAACTTACTGGTAATTACATGATAATCTACCTGCAAGTACTTGGTATTTTACTAGTAATTACTTGATAGTTTACGTGTAAATATTTGGTAATTTACCTGAAAATATTTGGTAATTTACCTGAAAATATTTGGTAATTTACCTGAAAATATTTGGTAATTTACCTGAAAATATTTGGTAATTTACCTGAAAATATTTGGTAATTTACCTGAAAATATTTGGTAATTTACCTGAAAATATTTGGTAATTTACCTGAAAATATTTGATAATTTACCAGCAATTACTTGGTAATTCAAATGTATTTACTTGGTAATTTACCTGCAACTACTTGTTAATTTACATACAGTTACTTGGTAATTTAAATGTTATTACTTGGTAATTTGCTTATTTGGTGATTTGCATGTAATTACTCGGTGATTTGTTGGTAATTACTTGGTAATTTACAGGTAATTGCTCGGTAATTTACACGTAATTACTTGTTAATTTACGTGTAATTACTTGGTAATTTACGTGTAATTACTTGGTAAATTTACGTGTAATTACTTGGTAATTTATGTGTAAGTACTTAGTGATTTACGTGTAATTACTTGGTAATTTACGTGTAATTACTTGATAATTTACGTGTAAGTGCTTGGTAATTTACGTGTAATTACTTGGTAATTTACATGTAATTGCTTGGTAAATTGTAAGTAATTACTCGGTAAATTGCATGTAATTACCGGGTAATTTTTATTTTTATTACTTGTTATTTTACCTATAATCACTCGATAATCAACCGGTGATTATTTGGTAATTTACCGGTAAATATGTTTATTCAGCCGTAATTGCTTGATAATTCACTAGTAAATATCTGATAATTCATCAGTAATTACCTGATAATGTCAGTAATTAATTGACAGTTTATCTGTAATTACTAGATAGTTTACTAATGATTACTTTTCAACAATTACCAATCAAAAAGTACCACATAGGCATAGTCTACATAATGCAAGTGGTTGATGACTCAAAGGATCAGACAACAAGAATAATGGCGAACTGTTAATGTCTTCAATTGTTTATCAAATCTGACAAATAGTTTTTTCAAGTTTGAAGTAATGTTGCACGAAATTTCCAGTAATTTGAAATGTTATCCCTTAAAAAACCCAAAAAACTGCAGAAAACCCCCAAAATATAAAAATTTACAAAACAAAACATCAAAGTTTTTTCCGACAAGTCAAAAAATACTATATTTGAAGATAAATCCACAAATCTGGCAGCCTTGGGATAACCGTACTACCACTGAATGCTCTATGAACCAACGGCGGGCATCCTTGCAAGAAACACCAATGAGCTTCATTTTGAATATTTACAAAATGTAGAATTATTTTCCACGATGAAAGAAATTTTAACGTGAATATCAAATTCTTCTTTGCCATCGATTTACTAAAATAATAACGATTGTTTGATGATAATTGAAAGACGCTTTCACGCTGAAGTATTGCAAATACAGGCAATCTTTTTATTCCAGACTCCGGTGAAAAGACGTCCAACGAGGAGTACAGTTCGACTTCCACCGTGAAATAACTGTGTAGACGATTTCAATAAATGAAAATCATACACCTGCTAGCGTTTCATTGCAATAGATCTGCATCTGTACACTTGCGATCCCACACTGCACACGTAAGCTTTAGCTCAAAACCCTCATCTACACCAAGATCTTATATTTAATACCAATGTAGGCAGATCCTAGGCACCAACCAATGGGTATGGGTATATGTACGTAGGTATACGGTGACACCAAACAGAGTACACTTGAAGCTGCCAAGTCTGCGATGAATTTCTAAGCACTTATAAAATAACGATCGTCTTGAAAGTATCATTGGAGGTGGCAGTTATTCGTTGATAAATCAATTCATCGAGCCGAGCGCATATGTACGGGTAAAACTTTAGATCATCGCTGCTGTGAGTACGTACTTGATAATGTGAAAAGATGGGCCACCATCCGATACACGCTTTCTTCTCAATACATAATATAGTATACAATACATGTAGCGAGACATGCGTACACCTATCAGGTACAATAACAAGCTACAATAACCAAGTACGTATGTATAAGCAAATAACAAACGCGAACGCTTATTTACAGGTACCCATTTTCAAGCACCATCTTCTCGAAGAAAAACACGAACGTAGTAGGGCTCTTGATGAATATGTATACGATAAGATACGACCAAAGTATACGGTACGAAACACTTTGTCAACAATAAGTCACCATCCAATCACCTACTATGTAGGTATTAGGTCTAAAATCCACTTACTTTAAAGCCCACTGAAAAGCGCAACAAGAAGACTCTCTGATAAGGGCGAGGGTGGTGAGGGGGAGGACACACGGAGAAATATAAGAAAAGTTGATTACCGGCGAACATTATGCATTATGCGTTACGGTATTATTTTGAAGGGCGCTTCACACTGCAACAACTGTGACTGATAGGGCAGTTGTGCGTCTTTAAAATGTCAGCACTATGCTGCAAGTCATTCCATTACAATGAAACTATTCTGTGGCCGCTGTGCCTCTCTATACACCTCATACCTAATACCTACGGCTCGCCGGGAAGTTGTTAATGAAGATATAAAAGCGCGAAGAAGGCCGCTCACGAGCGAGGGGTACACAGCAGAAAGACCTACAACGTGTACACGGTGTGTCATGGGTTTCGATTATGTTGTTTTGTAATTTCGGACGGATAGCCCGACCCCGGCTCGGCCCGGACGCTACTCTTCTGCATCAGTCTCGAGCTGACTTACGTTAGTAGTGTACGATCGCGCGTCGTTCAGACAGACTGCTTTCGGATGGACTTATGGCTGGGACGAGTATAAACGTGTACTTACGTGGGAAGACTCATTCATGGCTACATTAATCAATAAATTCTCTCCTCCTTCTCAAAACGTACCTATGTATGTGAACCTTTACCCTTCTATATTATAGTAATATACTATATACATATTACTCTAGGTATACATGATACGCTTGATGAGCTATGAAAACAAGCCACTAAGGTATATTACATGCCTAAATGTATGGAGGTGGCGAAAAATTTACTTTAATTTCGAACAATAAGTACACACTGGTACACAAACACCCGACCAAATCAAAGGTATAACGCAGAAAGAAAGAAGAAAAAGAGCAATGAAACTGACTGCACGATGATGAAGTTGACAATGATGACGACGACGACGACGCGCGAGATTACAATAAATATTAATTCGTATTCAAAAAAAAATATATATATACATGAATGGAATTACAATCATATTTATATCTTCATTTTCTTTACCGACGACTACGACTATACGAAACGCTGCTAGGATCACGTATGAATATATATAGATATTAGGTACATAGGTATACAACAACAAATGTACATATGTACGTATGTATTCGATATATAGTCAATAGGTGGCTACGAGCGGCTACGAAAAATTATTATGAAATCATCTCCGCAGGTAGCATCTTCTAGTCATTTTGTTTGGGTGGTCTCTACGCCAAAACCTTCTCACTTGCTCGTATTATTAATACCTAATCGTAAATTAATAGTTGCCCTTTTGACACCACTCCATCCGGCATTATTAATTGGTTTACCGCTTTACCCTATAGAATACGCTGCTTTTGCCGCCATCACCACCCGATACCACCACTATCATAATCAACAACAACAACAACAACATCATCATCATCATCATCATCATCATCAACATGCTAATGCATCACAATGTACCATGTGTCTGTGTGGTAGACATAGTATAGATAGAGGTACCAGGTACGTGTAGTAAATTCTGACCACGACTGCAACTGCCCTTCAGGTCTGCGTGCTATTTGATCGCGGGTATTGAGATTTTTTTTTTTTTCAAATCCTCTAACAACACAAAGTGATGATTACCTCCTTCTGATCCATCGTTCTCTCGCTCTTTCTCCCTGTGGTGCATCTACGTACGGTGCATACGGCATTACGTGCATATAATATCATGGTACACGTAGGTTTACACAAAGACACACGTTTGGACTTTACACCTGAACTAAATGAATCTAAAGATGATGACGTATGAGTAAATTTAACCGATACATATGAAACGAGTTTCATTTTGAAAATTATTCTGTCCTAAAATTAACAAGGTTTTAGCGGTAAATCCGCTCGCTGTTGTAGTTAAAAGCTATTTTATGACAGATTCTTATTCTATAGACACATCCTAGATTCCCGTTTTTACCCTTCTCCTTTTTTCAAGGATCCATACCAACAATATTTCAAACGCTTGTATCTCCCGATTTATTGGTCTTACAAAAAAATTTTCAAAATGAAAGTTCTTCCGCAGCAACAAATCTACAAGTTTATTTCTTATCAAAATTCACCCTGGAACTACCTTTCTCCCACAAATTTTGAAAATAAGTTTTGAAAACACCTCAGAATCGTGTTCATCACATTTTTGACTAGTTTCACAGATTTGGTAAAATTTTGTAGCCAAAAAGTATTCAGTAACTAAATTCTTTTCTATAAATCTACGTAACGAATACGCTGCTCTCATATCATGATCACCACCCCTCACCTCACCCGCAGCAACAAATCTACAAGTTCATTTCTTATCAAAATTCACCCTGGAACTACCTTTCTCCCACAAATTTTGAAAATTAGTTTTGAAAACACGTCAGAATCGTGTTCATCACATTTTCGACTAGTTTCACAGATTCGGTAAAATTTTGTAATCAAACAGTATCAGTAACTAAATTCTTTTCTATAAATCTACGCGACGAATACCCTACTCTCATATCATGATCACTACCCCTCACCTCACCTCACCCTCCTCCCCAGATTAAGTTCTCCATCTGCAAAAAAAATTTCAGATCGACAGCATCGGTTCTCATCAAAATTTAATTTGAAGCATCCCTGCCCTCCCCTCATCCGTAAATTTGAAAATATATTTCGAAAAACATCAAAATCATGTTTTTTACATTTTTAACAAAAAGTTTTAGAGATGCAGGTAGAATTTGTAATCACGATCAGGATCCCTTTTACAGGAGTTACATAACCCCCCTCCCCCCACCGTCATGTAAATTGTACATCTATCTGCAAAGCCCAGAAAGTTTAACGTAGTTTGGAAATCAGCATTGTAATTGAAACAATGCGGCTTTTGCACTTCGTAAAAGGCTTTGAAATGTTTTGAAAAAATCTTGAAACAGTATAAAAACTGTTTACATTTTTAAAATAGTTTCAACACCAAAAGTGTACGTATATCATTCAAAAAAAAAAACAATCATTCTGAACATAAAACTTCAAAATTCTAACTATCATATTATTGAAATGTTTCTATTTTAATAGATCGGACCTATAACAATTTTGAATACAATTTTCATTTTCATCAATCATCACCTCCTTATTGATTGCTATTGTCAGATTCTCCATTACAAGTACAAAGTACAAAGATGTCGAATCCCAGAAACTTCCAAACATATTTTCAAATTTGGAGTGAGGGGATGGGGGGGGTGCTACGAAACGAATTTTTATAAGAACCAATGATGCTGGTAAAAGAGTGACAAATTCCGGGAAATAATCGAAATTTTTTTGCAGGTACAATATTTTAGCTGGAGAGGAGGGATGGTTAGTGGTGGTGAGGGGGGTGAGATGAAGGATAATGATCATGATACGGGGAGCAGGGTGGTCGTTAAATAGCTTTACAGAAAATTAATTTAATACTGAACATTTTTTGTGATTATAAATTCTACTGTATCTTTGAACCTTATCGTTAAAAATGTGATAAATACGATTCTGACGTGTTTTCAGAACATTTTTCCAAAAAGAGAGAAGGGTTGCTCCAAAATGGATTTTGATAAGAAATGAACTTGTAGATCTGTTAATAAGGAACGTCTTTCGTTTCGAAAATTTGTTTTGCAACACCAAAAAATTAAGAGATACTCGTGTTTGAAATATTGGATGGTGCACCCCTTAAAAAAAGCAAAGGGTAAAAATGGGCATCCGGGCTAAATTTATTTGTTTTAACGCGCAGAATAAGAATCAATCATAAAATCACCTTGGAACAGAATTCTCGAGCGGAGGCCTTTTTTTTCCTACAATTGAAACTCGACTAAATAGAACTTCGTGTAATATTTGAAAAAATTTCCATTAGTCATACCCGAAGGATTGAAATTTTAGTCTAGCTGCACGCTCCAGCACCGACATCGGTACATATTATTGCGAATTGTGAAATAATACAGCATCCGAAGGATAAGCCCTAATGAATCATGAAAATACAACCGAGTAGGTGTAGTATTTTCGAAGAAAATTTCCTTCGTAATGGTACGTTTGGTTTTTTTTTTTTTTTTTGTCTGTCGGTACGTAGCCTACGTCCAATTTACAACAGTGTTTCCGAACTAGACCTAGACGAGAATAATTTTTCGTAGGTAAATCATCATCATCATCATCATCATTACTATTCGAATCATTGCCTCGCTCACGTCGCATCGTCGGATTTCTCTCTTCAATCTATGAATGAATGACGAAGTCGTCGCACTATGTGTACCTATTCTAGTACAGTACACACCCCCTTCCTTACCTCAGCGCCCACCTATATAGTATTCGCCAACATTCCGCGCGAAACAAACGTTTAATTTAATTATTATTCGTACGTATGTGTATAGTTCGTCATTGTTTCTTCAACTTTTTAGTTTTTTTTTTTTTTTTTTTTTTTTTTTTTTTTTTCTTTTTTTTTTTTTTTTTTTTTTTTTTTTTTTTTTTTTACATACTTTAAGGTGGCGCAGCCGAGCGTTGTGAAATACGATTCCGTGGCGGAGCATGAATGGACTAGCGTGCGTGTATGTTCATTGTGTAAGCAATAATACATACAAAATTCTATCAGGCCGAACAATCGAAGAAATAGCTGATGCAAAAAATTAATATGTATCGTATCTTTTTGCGTGTTTCAATTATTCGCTGTGTAGTTTTTTTTTTTTTTTTTAAATAATCGTAGATATTTGAGCAATGAGTAAGATATTATTGTACAATCTGTTTGATAAGTAGATAAAATCTTCATAATAATAAAAGAATGTTGATATTCTAGCTCAATTTTCCTGGAATTTATGCATTCAGTACCATGAAATTCTTCAAAATTTGCCAACATCATTTTTTCAACAGTTTAAGATCCATTATAAAACATTTTTATGTTGAAGGAATCATCATCGTTAATTTAATGGGACATTTAATGCCTACTGTTTTAAAATATAACACCTAATAAGAAAATACTAAGCAAACATAATCAAATTATTTCACTATTAAAAATAATTCCTACGAGTGTTTCAACTTTTGATTCAAATCGGAAGTTAGAGTTGTTGGCAAAAAAAAAAAAGTTGAATGACTCCAAGATGGAGAAATTTTGGCCCTATATTCGAATTTAGCGTGAAAAATGCATCCTTAATCATCTCATTTTGATTCGGATACGTGATAGAGAAGCTTTGAAAATTTATTCTTATTCGGTGCGAAAAATGTACGTAAAATTATAATTTTCAAGTTTTGGACCACAGATAAAATTTAATTGTGTCGTTGAACAATGGATATTTCGAAATTTTTTTTAACATTTAAGGTTAATTTTTCTATTAAATTTTGGTAAATTTTTTGCAATCATACATATTTTTCTCAATATCTTTGCATACTTTTTGATTGTTTTTTACAACTTTTTTCATACTTTTAATATATTTTCATATTTATCAACAATTTTCTTGAATTTTATTAAATTTTCAATACTTTACCAATTTTTTAAATCAATTTTTGACAGTTTTTTATTTCAAATTTTAGTCGAATTATCACAATTTTTAACACTATTATTACTTTAGTTGAATTTTCAGCATTTAAACGTCTTTTTCTAAATTTTTCGTTCACTTTTTAATTGTTTTTCATAATTTTTTTGTTATATTTCAAGTAAATTTTCACATAAATTTTTTACATTTCATTTTCTCAATTTTTACACTTAATTTCAAATTATTTTGCACAATTTTCTCTCAAATTTTAGGAAAATCTTCAAATAATACGACCTTCTGCAAATGAACCGGTTTTATATACGATAGAAATTTTGTCTCGCTTTCTCAAATATATGTATAGTGCAAATTTTCAAGATGCAGAACATCAAGATCAGCATGAACAAAGCCGAAAAAGAATCAATTTCAAGATAAAATATAAACTGGTTTTATAATGAAAATTTTGTCCGATTTTCTTGAAAATCCCCACACTGTCATTTCTCAAATTGCTGAGCAGGAATATCACCATGAAAATTGCCAAAAATGAATCGGTTTCAAGACAAACCATTTACATTGTAGAAATGTTGTTCAATTTTTTTTTTGTTTGAAAATCCCACACTATTATTTTTCAAATTGCCGAACATGAATAACACTACGACAATAGGCAAAACTGAACCGATTTCAACCGGTTTCATTATAGAAATTTCGTTTGATTTTTTTGAAAATTTTCACTGCCAGATTTCGAATTCTGGAGCACGAATATTATATCATTACGACAATTGACAAAAATGAACTGGTTTCTAGATGAACCAGTTTCACTGCAGAAATTTCGTCTGGTTTTTATGGAAATTTCCACACTGTCGAATAACAAATTGCTGAGCACGAATATCATTACGATGATTGCTAAAAATAAACTGGTTTCTAGATAAACCAGTTTCATTATTGAAATTTCGTTCGATTTTTTTTTTAAATTCGCACACGGTCAGTTTTTGAGATGGCAAACACGAATATTGCTATGAAAACGGTAAACAATGAACCGGTTTCCCAGTGAACCGGTTCCATCATAAAAATTTTGTTCCATTTTCTTGAAAATTCTCACACTGTCATTTTTCAAATTGATGAACATGCACATCACTATGAAAATTGACAAAAATTAACTGGTTTCCAGATAAACCGGTTTTGATACAGAAATTTCGACTGATTTTCTTAAAAATTCCGTTGCCGTCTTTTTTCAAATCATCAAGCATGAATATCGCAATGAAAATTGTCAAAAATAAACCGGTTTCATAATGAAAATTTCGTCCACTTTTTTTGAAAATTCCGCAATTTCCATTGAGATCAGCCAGTTTTGTTAGGAAGATTGAGACGTAGGTAGTCGAAAATTATGAAAGAAAGTTCTCACATGAAAGGTAACATTTTGGAGCACATTGAAAATAAAATTGTCCATTATCACTTCAGTGGAAGAGGGTTAATCTTAGTGTAGAAATTTTCAAGTATCATAACTTTCTAGCTCTGACTCGTACGAAAAAATGTTAATTACAAAACTTGTCGAAAATTTAGAGTAGAACAAAAAGGTACTGAGCTATTTTCGTTGTAAAAACAATTCCCGAGTAGTATGGCAAAAAATGGAGATTCCAAATGACCTCCCCTCCCTCCTCGAACTATGCACACCACCTATAGATGGAGACTTTTTTAGTATGCTGTTCAGAAAACTATCCTCGACATATTCATGAAAAAGAACCAAATTTTTTCCAACCATAGCTGATTTCTGATCCACGTCCGCATTTACCCGACTCTAAAGAAAACAGAAGAAAAAAAATATCAAGAAACCATACGCGTCAAACATTTCGCAAACGTAAACGTCGAAAAATAGCTCTCACATCGGTACCGCTTGGTCGGCGCATTCGCGCACCCAAACACAACAACCACACATCACGAAATAGGCGCTGCTTCAGACAAAATTAACAGTTACCTACCTAAGTTTAAATGAAATAATTTAATGAAAACATATTTGCCTCAAGAATTCCACGTACTGTTCGCTTCACGTCGCCCCGTCGGGTCGGCCAACTAACACCTTGAAATGAATCGTTTAACTCTCTATCCAAACATCATACACCTATAACCATTTACACCACACTCAAGTTCAAGTTGAGCCAAATCCGTCATCTAGTTCTCCGGCAAGCGGCAGCATTACACACCATCGTTTAATATACCTATAGTTCCCGAAAAAAAAAAAAATCGAACAGAAAATACTCTCAACGAGTTTGAGATGAGACGGTAATTTTTAGAAATTTCGCGTCACTTTCGACCGCGCGTCCTGCTATCCCGCTCTCTTCGGTCTCGCATCTCTTCTACACCTTTAGATAGAACCATTATTTACGAAAATATTTATCAATTATGTCATCTTTTATAACTTATTTAACACGGCAGTGTGAAGCCACCTCCGTAATTACCGCTCATAATGCGAACCAACTCGGGCACTTCGTGTTCTAATAACGCTTTAATGATAGGGTACGGTCACACTGAAGGTGTCTGAATGGGCGTACACTTAACAATAACCCATTATTGCTCGGACCTCACAACGATCGCGCGTATATTACCAAGTACCTTCAGAAGATGAAGAAGAAGAAGAAGAAGAAAAAGAGGAATTCATCGACGAAAAAACATACACGTATATATTCGTGATGCATACAACATTAATCTATTTAGATATGTGTACATTGCATACACCTTAAAAAAAAAAAAAAAAAAAAATGCCTACACATGTAGGTATAAGTAATAAGTAAGTATACTACGAAATTGAAACGCATTTATAGCAGAAAACTTTCTCTATAGAATGCAGTTTTAAAACAGGCGTATAATTTTGGTCACATTATAGCTCACCCTTCTCCGAACTGCCCTCAATCCATATGTATAGTTTGGCTTTAATTTCCGCACGTACCTAGCCTACCTACATAATAATATATGCAAATATGATACCGAGTACATACTTAAGGATAACAAGTCAGGGTATTAATGGCTTAATACAGACGATCTATTTTCAGGTTATATCGGTATACACGAATCAAACCGTTAGCTTTATTGTTCCGCATATGTTCATCTACCATACAATTGATTCGAGTACCCTAGAGCAGAAATTTCTTCTTTTTTTTTTCCTACTTCACCAATTTCACATTTGAAAAACAATTCGAAAAAGATGAGATTTTCAATTCAAATCGGTACCTATACCTAATAAATTCTATAAATTGTGAACATGTACATTTACAACCTATAAAGATAATATAACTTTGAACTTGGCGAAAAAAAAAAAAAGAAAAGGATAGGAAAAAAACCTACATAACGCATTTTTTATTTCTTAAAAACTATTTCATTTTTTTTCCTTCGCTTCGAAAACACTCGCATTCCTCACCCATAACTACGGTTACTTTTTCCCAAGCAATAGCTATAACGACAAACTTCGAAGAGATGTCCTATTTGAAAATTTGAAATATTTCATAACTTGCTGAAGATTGCAGTTATACTACGTACAAACAAATAAGAAAATACAAAGGGCCAGAGGGGGACTAAATTACAGCGAGTTTTATATGAAACTCTGTCTGTCGATGTTTTCGTTTCAGATATTTATAACTTTCTAACAATTTCCGTCTCGTTGGGTTCTAAAGTATTACGGTATATATTAGAGCATGCGTCGATAGATCATGAGAAAATAATACCCATACCATCAGCATTTCACAACTGTACCTCGTAGGTACTTGTACAGTAAATTATAAAAGAATGTGGATTTCCTTCGAACGTATCATAGGCAATTGTTTTAACGTCCAACGTCAAATTCTTCTTTATACGTTTAGTTTTTTTTTTTTTATATTTATGAAGTTTAACTTTGAAAGATAAATAATATAGGAAAGGAGTGGTTTTTAATCGACCTACGATGATCATTTCATTATTTTTTATTAGTCTCGTAAAATATTTCTTTATTGGGTTGATTTTTTTTTCTCTGGTAGTATTTCGCATTGAATGGATATTTTAAGGCAGCATATGTGTGATGGTTTTTTTTTATTTCTTTTAAATCATTTTTGACGATTTATCCGAATCCTCAATGTAACTGATACGAGTGTTGGGGTACAGTAAAAATGAACGAAATCTCGAAGTCATGAATTACGACAAATAGAACCAGCATTCCATCCCCAAAATTTGGTCATTCGTGAATTTTCACCCAAATTCATCCACACTGATGCGTATCAAGCCCACTGCCCAATCGAAATTCATAACCAAAATTTGACCAATTTTGGTTGGTATCGAGTCGAGTAAATGATTTTTAGTTTCGAAAATGAAATACTATTGATGGGTAGGCCGATGACGGGTGAACTGTGGTATGGAATTCGTTATTAAATATCTGTAATTTTCTTCAACATTTCAACTTCAAATCATTGAATCAACCGGGCTCAAGGTCAACTAATTTTTCTCAATATTTCGATTTGAAATTTTAAAATCAGCGTAGGGTCAAGCTCAACTGTTGACGGGTCAGCTTTTTTAATTTTCTTTAATATTTCAACTTGAAATCTTAAAATCAATTCAGGGTCAAGCTCGACTGTTAACGGATTAACGGATGAGGACAATTCAATTCAAAATCATAAAATCGATTTAGGGCCAAAGTCCACTGTTTTGATGAGTCAACTTCAAACATCTCTAGTTTTCCTCAACATTTCAACTTGAAATTATAAAATTAATAAAATAAGTCCACTGATGTCATTTTAAGCCGTATAAATCTGTCCAATGATGTCACACTGTTGACCGTCTACTAATGTCATTTAAAGATGATGGTCAACTGTTGACGAAATTTTTTCACTAAAATTACAGATAAATGAACGAGCAATAATCCACTAGTACGTGTCTTTAAGCTCGATTAGGTACGTACGTGTCATGTTTAAAGGAATAAATTGACTTGAATTTACAAATTACGCTGATCCTTGATAAGACTGACCTGAAACAAATAAAATAAATAAATCCGTTAGTCAATGTTAATGATCGATATCGTAAAATGATTTAGTCTACATACTTTTTTTTTTTCCTGAAATTTTTGAAGAATGCAAAGAAACACTTATTTATTACATACTCAATATTGTACCAAGACTGGGGGTTTGTAGCCTTACATCAGGAGAGGAGGAAGAGGCAAAAACAGTAAACACTGACAGATTAAAGCACAAAAAGTTGGATACCCAAATAATGTTTCTTTCGGGAAGTAAAAGAGGGAGGAAGATGATGATGGTGGTGGTGAATAAAGCCCTTCTTGAGGGGTTACGCTCC
The DNA here is from genome assembly GCA_900060175.1 of Ferrisia virgata. NCBI lineage: Eukaryota > Metazoa > Arthropoda > Insecta > Hemiptera > Pseudococcidae > Ferrisia > Ferrisia virgata. Next base: position 2,176 of record FIZR01032239.1, on the reverse strand, counting down.
ACTCGGATTCGTCGGGACTCTTAGTATGTTCAGCAGAACGATATTACTAACCTCTGTACCAAAAATTGCTTTGTTAGGAATTTTTCCTGCTTAAAGTTCTAATTTTCGAAAACTACGTGTATTTTTTTATTTATTTTTTTTATTTTCATATACTTCAAAACTTACATCAAGTTATCACTTTTATCTGTAGGCAACCCTTTAAAAAATTCGTCAAAATTCGAAAAAACAACTTCGCTCGCTGAAAATGAACTTCTGTTGTCAGAACACACCAGATCATGAAGCTGTGAACGTGTACAAACACTTAGCACTATGTCGTATTCCACAAATTCTCATTACAGATCCACAAATGAAATCTAATTAATAGTTTTTTCTAAAAAGGGTTAAAAACAGCCCCCGATCCAAAATCGATCATAATTGAATCAAAATGTTTCTTATAATCTAAAAAATCTCAAAAAATTTTGACCCTTCCCCTCCCACCCCTTCCGAAATTATTGCCCACCCTTAAAATGTCGAAATTTTAACACGCGATATCTCTGAAGGGGGAGGGTATAAAAATTTGAAATTTTCATAGATTACACATCTTACTGAGTACTATGAATGAGAATTTTTTGAAAATTTTCGGTTTAGATTTTCCCAGTTTTATCATGTTGAAATTTTCAAAAAAAAATTTTTTTAATTTAGGGGGCACTCATGGCTAGAAATTTTTTTATTATCTTTGTTAGCTGGTTATCTATCACATATATTTTATTGAGGTTTCGAAATTGAGTGCAACATGCTCCAAAAAATCAAAACCAAAAAAAACAAGTTTTTCAATACTTTTTCATAATTAATTAGGCAGGTATCCCGACTTCAAGTAAAATTTCGAGTCAATACATGAATAAATTGAAAGTACATATTAAAAAAACACCATTTTCAAATTTTCAAGTCCGGAAATGCATTTCTCGAATTTTGGCGAATTTTTCAAATTTTAAAATTATCTCATCGTCGTGTAAATCATGAAAATTTGATCTGATCAACGAAAAAAGCTGAAATTTAGTACATACGCTACTTTCGACCCTCCCCCCCCAATCGATTGAAATTGCCTTCAGGAATTTTCGGACTTTTCCAATGCTGGAGAACAGTTCATAAAAATGGTACATACGAACATTGGAGTGTTTCTTAGAATCCAAAATTTGAAATTTTTAGAACCTCATCCACTAAAAAGTTTTATTTGGTCATAAAAACACCATAGCTAAAATTTCAGCCGATTCGAATAATATGTATTAACCCGTGTCTCATCAGCGTTGAAGTTACGAACCGAAGGCTACTAACCTGAAGCCCGAGCATGATACTAACCAGCGCGACACGTGGTGGAGTAGTTCTACGTTATCGGACGCTGATGACCAATACTTCAATTCGTTGGAAACAACCACTGATACTGGTCGAAATACGGAGTATAATGTGAAAAAAAGTTCAAAAATCGACCGTAAAATTTTCTCAAAAAAAAGTTTGAAGCTTGAGAGAAACTTTTTTCCTCAACTTTAAAACATCAAAGCATAAGTTTATTTAAACTAATTCTAGGTCGTAGATTTAAATCGTGAACACGACTCAGTAGGGTCAAAGTAGTGGTTTATGCAAAAAAAGTTCAAAAATCGGCTGGAAAATTTTTTTTTCAAAAAAAAATTCGGAGGTTGGATAAAACTTATTCCTTTTATTCAGAGCATACGTTTGTCTTGATTTTCAATTTGTTGTTTCTAACGAATTGAAGTATTTGTTATCAGGGCCCGATAACGTAAAACTACTCCACTACGTGTCGCGGCGGTTAGTATCATGCTCGGGCTTCAGGTTGGTAGCCTTCGGTTCGTAACTTCAACGCTGATGAGACACGGGTTAATACATATTATTCGAATCGACTGAAATTTTAGCTGTGGTGTTTTTATGACCAAATAAAACTTTTTAGTGGATGGGGTTCCAATAATTCCAAATTTTGGGTTCTAAGAAACACCCTAATCTTCATATGTACCATTTTTATGAACTGTTCTCCAGCATTGGAAAAGTCCGAAAATTCCTGAAGGCTACGAAACGTCTCAAAACCGCTTTCAATCGATTGAGGGGGACAGGGTCGAAAGCAACGTATGTACCAAATTTCAGCTTTTTTCGTTGATCAGATCAAATTTTCATGATTTACACGACGATG
>FIZR01032232.1:0-10118 GCA_900060175.1 Ferrisia virgata | reverse complement strand
CAATTTGATCGGCAAAAAAAATTGCAAATAAAATACAAAATTAAATTTACCTTATCGAAGTCCTCTTAATTTTTCCACATGCATCGGTGTTTTAGTATGATTGGATTCGGAAACTGAAAAAAAATCCGATAAACTCGACTATGTTTCGACAGCAAAGCTTACTCTTCCAAAAAAATAAACATCTGCACTGAAACAAACAATTTTTGCATCAATTAATCATCATACGTTGAACTTTAAAAATACAACTGCATGAAAATATTGTAAAAAAAACTGTAAAAAATGACAAATTTAAACAGATCTCGAATAAACGCATTACTTAGTTTTCCGCGATTCCAGTTCAGATGTGCTTAGGTTACCACCAAATCTACGATTGTTTCGCTATCGGCGTATTTGAAAACCACTTCGAATTCCAAAATGGCAATTTTTCGAATTAAAGCTGGTCTAGTTCGTATCGATTGCTCTCGGAAAGACGAAGCCAGAGCAGATAAGATTCCCTGGTCGCAGCTTCTCATTGGGTTAAAGAACATGCGGGTACTGATTTTCTCTTCATTTTCTTCATAAAACTTTTTTTTAGAGATCACGCTGGTACCGATTTGCACTAAATTTTCTTGATATAATGAATCCAAAACAACGAGCAAAGGAGCACTAAAACATTAACGAAAATTGTAATTACAAAAATTCATTAAATTGTTCTACTCAAAACACGAAGTACTCCCAATTACACAGTAAAAATTCTGAATTTATCATCTTTACCCTATTCCGCTTGAACTAAACCATCTCACTTTAGATTGAAGTCGTTCTAGTTCGCACAGATTCCTTCCGGAAAAACGAAGCCAGATACTGGCGCAAATCTGTACATCGAACAAACCTGGTAATTCGTTTTCGAATTAGAGAACATGTGGATACCAATTAGCACTACATTTTGATAAAATGAATCAAATACTTCCAGAAAATACAACACTGAAATATTCCAAAAATTTCGCTATTAAAAAAATGACCGAATAATTAATCCTAATTTTAATCGATACGCACAGATGGTATCATAATGACGGTGAAATGTAACAGAAAATCTACATTTCGAGCAATCCTATTGGATTACAGAAAAATTCAATTTATTTTACATGTATATGCACTGCAGATGTTTCCACTATCATAATTTCATTTCCAAACATTTCAGCTTTATTTATTCACTACCATTTCCACGTTTCAATTTTCTGTAACATTTTACCGTCGTTATAAAAGCAGCCTATCAGAACAACATTCACTTCAAATACACTGGCACGAATTTGGTTTAGAAAAAAATCACTCATTTGATGAAATTCAAATATTAATTGGACTAAACTAAAAGCGTGTAATACTGAAATAGAATCACCAACGATTACGTCGAGAGAAAAACTACTACCTTACCGAATAAATTTTTCCGTCCATTCTATCGTATTCAGAAAAGAATAAATGATTGGTTTATCATATTGTATTCACTGCACAATTGATCTAAATTTGATAAATTTTCTATTCATAACATTACTCGGGCACACTTTCAAAAACGATTGAACTTTCAACAGAAACCTGCACAATAACTGAATGTTACAAATGAGCAGCCTGATTAAAACCGGAACATACATTAACACAATATGTTCATCGAAATATATTCAAAAATTCAATTCAAATCGATAAAAAAACTTAATTCGGACAATAGAAATGAAACCCGATGAATAATAATTTTCATGTACCAACGCACCAACAACCCGACAAGATGGCGGATACTCTGTTCTCGTTTACAGTTCACACAAACAATTTAAAAGAAAACTTCACCCTTCACAGCACAGAAACAATTTAGAATCCAATCAGATAGTATTTCAAAATTTTACTACGTTCTTATTGGTAGAACCTAATAATGCAGTGTAGCCAAAAAATTTGCTATTGAAAGTAATAAACTATGTGAACGTTGAAAATAACGAAAGAACCATACAAGCAGTAAATTTTAAAACATCAGTACAATTACTTACTCTTGAAATTCGACAGTTTCCACTTTCTAAACAAATCGCCATTCTGCATTACAGGAACAAACTGGAAAGTTTCTGGAAGTAATGGATGCATCGCGAAATAGCATATCTCGATTTTTATTATCTCTGCTCACAAAATGTTTACATTTACCAATTGTGTAATATGCTTGTTGCATTCGACTACAATTCACGCACTAAATAATTGCACATAAACAAAAACGAAGTAAAGTAACTGACATTTCCACCCTGTAACAAGTAACATTAGTACACAGTATCAAGGTAAAAACATGCTCACATTCCACCAGCCAAGATATGAAAGAATACTGACTCATGATGAGTCAAACACACAACCACAAGTTCACCCTTCAGGTGCTAGTTAAATACTAAATTGAAAAGTAGGCGGAAGGAGAGATAAAGAGAAGAGTAAATAGGGGAATGATTTTTTGAGTACCAAATTGCTACACCTGCAAACAACACAATACAATGGTATTCATCATTTGCAAACGCAGTATGTGAACTCTATTCTCATTTCATATAATTGAAAATTTCATTATCAGATTACCACCTGCGTTTGGGTTATACGCTTGTTTTTTTATGTTATTCTCGTGTAGTCAATTTTACGACCACCTCCACTGAATACACAATGCAATTATATTCAAATATTCACAATATTGGGACACCTCTGTGAGCTGAGCTTCGTGGTTTTTATTGTTATAGCAGTACATTTTACAATACTATCAAATAAGCACCTGCTGATAAATTTTTAAAGCCCCTGTGAGTTGTAAAGTAAATTTAAAGCAGTCCACAAAATTCATGCCGATCATTTCGTTTTCTTTAGGAATGATCGACCAAGAAAAGAATGAAAGAGTGTATTGTTTTTTAAAATAAACAATTCAATATCACTTTTTCAATTGTCAGTTGATAGTTACGTCATCGCAGTGTAAGTGGTCACACAATATAAATTCCAGTACTAAATTGTTCCTGCAACAGCCGTAAGAAGCGCTACCAGGCGAGCTCTGAAATTTTTTGTATTTAATGAAAATGGATTAACATTATAGTCCGTTCCACTCGAGAAGGGACTAAATACATGCTCGTCTCTGCAGCTAAAATCTCCCATTTTTTATGAGTAATTTTGATCTTTGTTTAGCCAACACATCCCAAAATAAGTGAAAAAATGCATTTTATAAATGGGAATTTAAATTGCAAGATTGAGCATACTGAGTCCCTTCTCGATTGGAATGGACTATAAATTTAATTTTGCAGTTCAAATTCCAATTTCCAAAATGCATTTTTTCGTTGAAGTCTGTTAAAATCTTATGATTAAACTGAAGTAATAATGAAATTTCCCAATTACTGAAATGATAAGTCATTAAAAATGGGAGATTATAGCTGCAGAAATGAACGTATTTATTCCCTTTTCAATTGGGACAGACTATAAATATAGCAGGGGCATAGTAAACAGCGCTTCTACATAGTAAAATGTGAGTGACTTTTCGCTAGTTCTCCCTACTCTTGGGGTTTTAAACCATTTTTTAAATGAAAATTTCAGAAAAATCTACACAACAGAATGACAAAAGAATTGTTAAATACTTACCCAAATATTCTACAAAAATTCATGGTTGCAACGTCCAGTTGTAATAAATTTATGCAGCATTCACTATAAGATGCTAATACAATAATGAGCAAAATAAAATGAACAGTAGGCTCCACCCAAGCTACACAGGAGGCACAACAATGCAATAGAATTTATCAAATAGTATTTCACAAAAATAAAAAAACTCTTTTTCATAGTTATTTGGCAGGTTTTTAAATTGATATCACCTATCATAGAAACGCTTGTTTTCAATATCTCATGTTGAGCTATTATAAATATTTTTATACAGGTGTTCAAAATTCATTGACTATTGTTTCCAATTTAAATTGGAAAGTGGATGTGATAAAATCTATTGGCCTGGACAGGAAATCTTTCTTTTCTTTATCCCATGCTGACCTATTAAAGCATAACACATGTTTTGAACAAACGAAACGCATTCACTATATTTACAAAAATATCGACAACAATGTAATAAAGTACTTAATACTATTTAAAAATTTAAATTAGGTACACATTACATATTCAGCCTTTTCAACATGCAAAATACACATTAAGTGGTTACATTTGTATCCACATAATACTTCTTTACAAAGGTACTTATTAATGTGTTATGGCTATTATCATTCATACAAAACAGGTACATAGGTACTTAACATTATTTATACATCAGCCTATGGTCAAATTCTTATCATAATGAACATAATTAAACAAGTACGCATAGTGATAAATAATTCAATGAGGAAGATGTAAGAATTGCATCTTAGATGAATGATCAAGATAATGGTAGCAGAATAGGTGGATGAGAATACGGACTCATGACTTGACTGTGCACATTTCACATCTTCCTTGTTCATTTTGAATTATTCCATCAAACACTACTGTGAAAGTAACTCTTCTGAGACTAGTTTATACAATGTTATTCCATTTTATTACCTGGCAAAAAAAAACAATCAAATTTAAGTTCTATCTCCACCCCGTGTCAAGAATTCAGCAAACAGTTTCTATGCCACTAACTACAGAGTTGAGAACTATAAATAATTCAGATCGGTGTTGTTGAATTGTTAATAAAGAAACAGTTGGAAGCTACACGAATATTCCAAAGAAGAACACTATTATAATGGTCCCAGGTTATTTTAGTGATAGTCAGCACCAGCAGTCAAGATTCTACTCATCAATGAGTTTTATGATCATTCCAAAAAATAATTCTGTAATATTGTAATCCTGGATCATTTTGTTTCACAAGAGTGTTTCAGTTGAAGAGAATGATTGAAGAAATGATCCAAAAAATAATTCAAAAGAAGTAAGTCATAATTCAACCATATTTACGTTATCAATCCAATCGTTTTGTGATTTTCCCTTCTGCGTTTTCTTTACTGAAACAGGCATTAATTCAAAGTCCAGGAGTAAGATGTTTCATAGACTTGGTTTTAGAATTGTTCAATGTTTGATTTTTGGATAATGATTTGTTATTTAATGTCATTGATAAAGTGTATACCTTCGATTTCAAGGAAATGAACGAACCTGAAGCTCTTACCAATATTCATCCGAATATTTCAAAAATTATTCCTACTATCGAAGAAATAAACTGCATTAAGAAATACTTTCAAGAAAACAACATCAGCCAAGAAAATTATTTTAAAACGTTATACAACTTGAGAAACGCCTTCAAGAGAACATATGAGCTCTTTGCAACAGTCATCACATTTGCTTGTAGCTCAGCTACATGTGAAGCATCTTTCAGCACAAGAAATTGAATCGTAACTCCGTATCATCAGTCAATGTTATTTGGACGAGCTTGTAATTTTACAGTTATTCCATTCCAAAAAAAAGCATTTGAGCAAAATTTGCGTTGAAAATTTTTTAAAGATATTCAATTTGCGAAAAAATCTAAAATTACAATTATAGTTGGACCAAAAATGAGTATGACAAGAATGCAAATGTGATCGCATCTTGTGTACTTCATCATTTGAAATCACGGGTGAATAAGTTGGCGAATAAGCGTTACAAGCGGATTTGGTTGGTCGCTGATGGTTGTCCGGGGCAAAACAAGAACACCATTATGGTGAGCGCATTGGTGAAATACCTCGAAGAAGAAGCACCTTCAAATATTGAAGATATTGAATTGGTGTTTCCGATCACCGACCATAGTTTCTTACCAGCAGATCGTGTGTTTGTGGAAATTGAGAAGGTTGTTAAGAAGATCGATACAATTGTTACGCCATCAAAAATGCTATGCAGAAAGTAGTTAAGACAACACTGAGTTGGAAGTTTTCCATATCGCAAATGAAGAGAATATACATCACAAAGACTGCAAGAACTGTGATGGTAAAGGGAGAACCATTCTACTTGTCCGATCAGAGTCTCAACAACACCTTCAGTATTTGGAGTAGAGGAAAATTTGCTTCTGATTTCACGTGGGGAATCGTGCCCTGTGGCAAAAATATCGATCCAAAGAAAGCGAAAGATCTAAGGAGTTTACTTGAGAAACACTATGGTGCACACTGGATGAGTATTCCGTTCCTTTCGTTCTTTGTGGAGTTACTATGTATGGGAATAGGAGAAACCGAAGAGGATGTTGACGATCCAGAAGAAGTGAAAGTTGGTTCATTTCCAGAGTGTATCGAGATCGTAGAAAGTCCTGAATTAATGGTGTAAAAGTATTGAAAAAAAAACGATTATGATTTAACTTTTTTTTTTTTTTTTTTTTAGAATCTGTTCATCTTATGTGATGTTATTGTCATAATTTTTTGTTGTTCGTTTATTTTGTCATAATTTTTCGTTGCTCTGTAATGTTTGAAGATAAGAACAATAATTTATATTAGATTACAATATTATTTTAGTCATCAGTCTTCTTTCAACGCCTTTATAAAGTTACTCTTCCGCAGTTGAATAATCAATATTATTTTCAGAACAGAAGAAATGAAATTTCGTATTTACATGACGTTCATTTTTCAATGCTACACAAAGTGGTTCTATAAAATTTTCTGTAATTGCAAAAAAAAGTGTCAAAAATTGCAAACTTGGAATCAAAACTCACACTTGCCATTTTCGATCCTTGATTCTGAACACATGGAGGTGGTCAGAATCCCAAAAGTTGATAGAAACGTTCTCTAGACCTGAGAACATCAATAAACCAGCACTAGTAGTTCCAAAAATTCACTCGTTGCGGCGCCGCAGAAATTTGCGGTTTCTGAAAAATCACGTCTTGTCGCAAGAGTTAGTTTTGGAACTAACCCCCCTTATATACATTATACTTTTTCGTCAACAGTCGTTATTTTATTCATTTCTCCCCCTCCACCTTCCTTTCTACTACTTAGAAATTTTCAACTATCAACACTATTACAAAGAACGAATGAAAATTATCAGGAAAGCAGCCTGAAAACATTCAATGGCAATTTGAATGCAAAATCGAAAACTTAATTCAAATTTTTCAAAAATATTTTTGTAAATTTTGGAGCTTTTTGCAGAAAAGAAAAAAAAAACAAACTTTTTCCAGTTGTCTTTTTAAATCGAAGATTTCTTTACGAAACATACACCGTACGAGCAATAGCATCGACCTGTAAAGGTTGCTTATCTTCTACAACATTTATAACAACGTATTTAACATGGTTTGCAGTTCGATTCGATGGAAATGTAATATTTAACGCTTCGTTCAGAGCTTCCTGTATGGGTACTTCGAATCTTACGACGATAACACCGATGATTTTATCATCAGGCGAATTAACGTACATATCGAGCCGACTACAGGAAGTGAGATTGGACGGAGATACCTCATCGATAATTCGAACATTTTGTACATCGTAGGTATTAACCTTACGACTGATCGAATGGTAGATCATGGCTTTAAATTGGAGCTGGCTCACTTGGAGTTCGTTCGTCCTGCTAATACTGTTATACATTCTGGATGCATTCGATCGAAGGTACTCCAAGTGGTTGGTAAGATTAGCCTCAGGTTGATCGGATATCATATCGAAAATAATACTGCCGACGGGGACGTATTGCGAGTATTGTTCGAAACGAAAGACCACCTCGTACACGGTGCTTATTTTAGGCTCGACATTGGCCCAAACGTATACTCGATTCGAGTGGTTATGGCCACCATGATCGATAGCCTTTTTGAAATAGCCGAGCTCGAAAAATAAAGTCAACAAAGTACGAGTATACTGGTCCGAGGTATCGTAATATTTACGTAATTTCAAAGTAATCGCTTCTTCGAAGGCTCCTGTTTGGTAGCTGGTTATATCGTAAGGTAAATGTAGACGGTCGGTAATACTCAGTAGTAGAATATGTTCGCGAAATCGACACATTTTGAAGAACGAATTAAACAGGTTGAATTCTTTAATAGGATCGGTGAGCACTTTCAGCGAATCCCTGCGAATATATTCCAGTCTAAGCTTTTGCCTATGCAGATGATACTGATAAATGGTATTAGGATTGTACAGGTGCGTATCGGTGCCTACGATTCGATACCCTCGATAATAGCTGAGTACTTTGGAGCGCATACTTTCAGGCATGCTCAAATTGACCATCAATTCATCGGCTTCGTGTCGCAGATATCCGTAATGTCGAGCGAAAGGATGATTATCGAGGAAAACGTGATGTCGAATCATGCTCAAATCGCAGCTCGGTAAACTCAGTGGTAAACTAGTCAAGCTGCTAATTAACGCTCGACTTATATATTGGCCGCCATTCAGCAAAGCTCTCGAGATCATCTTGTTCAGATATTTATAGTACTCCAACGTATACCTAGGCTCGGCTTCGTTTACGAACGCTTGGCAAGACGTATTATCGTAATTATCGATCAACAATATCACCGTCGATTGATCGAAATACGTATACAGTGTTCTGCAGATCCTCAATATGGCCTCGGTTATTCGTAGTTTGGCCGGATCGTCGGACAGTAGTTTTTTTAAATAATCTATATCTTCGGCATCGACCGAGCCCAACCGATCCGATGGCAGCTTAGTCAACCAACGATATTTCTGCCACGCTTTCCTCAGCTCGGCTCCCAACGCGGTTTTCGGCGAAGCTTGTAAATTTTCAGCCACCGATAAGTGGACTACCGGATGACGAGCTAGATGGTCTCGCAATACGTCGCTATATCGCGATATTTTCAACGTACTGAAGATGCTGTACGCGTATGTGATATTTTGAGATTTCGGTTTATGTGTTTTATCCAACTCTACGTTGGCGAATAAGGCGATCATATCGGAATTCAAGGTTTTTCCGAATTTAAAAGGACACGTGACTAGATTATAGGCCGGTGTGGAGTTATCGAAAAATACAGCCAACAGTTCGGATTTATCGACAAAAACGTTCGATTTTTGCTGGACATTGAATAGGTTTCCAAAAACCATCCGCACGCTGATCAGAATACAAACGTATATAATTTGCGCGGGCATTGTTTGGCTCAACGAGCTGTGGGAAAAGAAATACATTAAATGAAGGATTCGGAGTAAAAATTGAGCTTTTCGATTTCAACTATGCACGTTGTACAGGCGTTGAATAAACGTGATACAGTTTTTAACCAAAAGTATCAAGTTATCCATTCGGCATACATATTAGAAATTATATCCACAACTAAGGTACTCACGTGATGAAAAAAATAAACAATAGAATAGTAACGATGATTAGAAATGTAAATCTTTCATCTTCACCGAAAATACCAGACCAGCGATAAAACTAGAAAGAGAGCGAGAATGTGAATGAACAAATTTGTACGCGAAAAGTTACTGATAAGAAGAAACTGCGATAATGATGATACAGCTACCGCTCCGAATTCATATGAAAAATTAATCGAATCGCGTACGTGGGACCTAATATTACCTTACGTAATCGTGGCGAATTGAATAAAATTATTATGCTTCTTTAAAAACTGATCATTTTTCTAATCCGACAAGTTATCGATAATGATTTCGAAGAGTATAAGATTAAAACAAAAAGAAAAGAGATCCTAGATTTTCATAAAATGAACAAGACACTAATGGCAGTGGCACAGATATTGGAGGGGAATTGCTGAAACCCTCCAAAAGGCATATCTACGATCTATAACCAAATTTCAACTTCCCAGCTCAATTTGAAGGCGAAATATACGACGAAGTTGAAAGAGTATTCCCCGATAAGTATAATGCCCTTGATCTCAAATTTTCAAAATGTTCACCAAACATCATTGGGCGTCGCTAAAAAAAATTTTACGGCCAAAAAAGTTTCAACCACCCCACCTCCTCTCTCCGAATATTGGAAAAACTTTTTTCGACGGAAAAAAATTCTCTATTCACGCGTATTTGAGGAAAAATTATGATTTCAATCTAAATATTTAGAGGGATGATGGGTCTATCAGTATGAATTTTTATAAAATTTTTCACCCCAAAGGACCAAGGGAGAGGGAAGGAGACATTGACAAAAGAAAACTTTAACTTTTTCAATACCATCGGGATATATATGTCCCAGTGGTTTTGTTAAATTCTTTTCATTATTTATATACCGAAAGTGTATTAATACGCTACTAATTTGCGGCACGG
>FIZR01032228.1:0-27675 GCA_900060175.1 Ferrisia virgata | reverse complement strand
ATTTTAAGGGTTTCCTCTTTCCTGAAAATTTTGAAAAATGGAGTTAGTGCGTTTTGATATAATGCTCCTCAATTGTAAACATGTGTAGGAAAGAATTTCATTAAAATGGACTACATAGCAAATTTACATATCAACATTCAATAAAATTTTTTTTAAATATTAAAATAAATAGAGTCAAGGTATTGTATGTGATCTCTGGACAACTGAGTACGCAGCAACAATATCTAAAACAATAAAAATCGCGTCTGAATACAGGCACAAAAACCTATGAACCAAACCCATTTCTGATTGTAAGCTCATTCAGGGGTTTATCAACCTAGCCTGCATTTTGTCTAAAGGTTGCCCAGATAGTGCCAACCAACCCTAAAGCTGAGTAGCAAATCTCGATTTTGCAGTCCAAAGACTCGACAGAGTGCCAAACTACAGCTGGATTCATATTACCACCTGGGTAGGATAACATCTACCTTGCATAATGGATTGTCTGATGTTTCTACTGGACACCCATCAGCGAGAAAGTAGGAAAGTCAAGCATAAAAAGAATTGAGATATAAAGCAGTACTCAATGAAATAAATTCACCACAGTGCCCAAACAAGCCACAGCAAAATAATTATTTAACAAAACAAAGGTTAAATAAACTACATATACGTAAGTACAGACAGTCAATCAAAAGAACCACAGTTGCTTGATTTTCTTTGGGAGCTTGTGCGGAGGATACATTTCACTATAAAGCGCGCGCATTCGTCGAACCAGTCATGCATTTGTACGTTAAAGCGGGGAAAGAAGATGGCAAGCGAAAGCGGAGAAAAGAAAAAGGGGCAGTCCAAGGAAGGGTGGTGCATTATTTATTTTTATTTTCTTATACATGTTTCTTCCAAACAGTGCCCCGTGGGAATGAAATATACAGTAAATACATCAATGAAGTTGAAGGTCTGTAAAATACAAATCCTCTGCTATTTTGATTGGTTTCAGTCCTACGCGACCTTATTGCACCTATCAGGAAGAGTCAGTTCACTAAGTTGTCACAATCCTGAGCATGGGTAGCAGCTCCTATCATGGAATCCAATCAATGGTCTCAATGGCCTTTTAGGACAACAAAATGGATTTTGTTGATTTCCCTTTCCCTTTCATTCACCGTAGGTCGATAGTCCATAACAGCCTTATTTTTAGTGACAGCATGATGTAGAAAATTGGAATAAAAAACTTCTTCAGCCTGATTGTAGAGAATTGTTGGGGTTGCACGAATTGTTATTAAATGTGTAATTTTTTTGGATCCTCGAAATTTTTCCTATCTCTTTCCTAAATATTTTTTACCTATTCCCTTTTTCAAAAATTGAAATTTTTCCAATATATATTGGTTCTCTTGAAATGGAGGGCTTGAACACCGAGATTTATCAATTTGAAGTTAGTTTGTGGATTTCGCGATGAAAGCAATTTTAAAATTTTCTGAAAACGTTTGCAGGCCCCTGACCCTGATTGTTTTTTGAAAAACAGCAATCTTGGTGCAAATACAAACCAGTTTTAAAAACAGCAAAAACAGTTGAAAATCCCAGCTTGACTAAATTTACATGCCAAATTTTAGCCTTCCAGCTGAGTTTATGGAGATGTTTGGCGAAGAGTAAATTTTTTTAGAGGTCAATTTTTGAATAGCTTGCGTTGTATAATTTTTGATTTTCTTTAAAAAGCAAATAGTATGTATGCAGTTTTGGTCCCCTTTATCTCTATCAAAATTTAGATATGGCTAAAATTTGACTGAAGGTCATTCCTACTCACATATATTCAAAAGAGTACAACCGAGTAAGGGGTGATTTCGGCCCAGCCCCAATTTTCAATCTAATGCCCCCAAAATGTAAAAAAATGTTGACCCTCCCCCCTCTCACCCTCACTCTTTTGGAGCTATGGTCATTTCATTGCATTACATTCAATAGTTTTTAATTTCTGCAAAAACAAATGAAATTTTCTGTTCTTTGACACAAAGTTACATCTCATAGAGATGCATTTACGATAATTTTCTCATTGATTTTGGTGCACTCCTTTTCGTGATTTAGGGTATTTGAAATTTTCAACTGTAAAAAAAACCCCTTATAGTAAAGTTTGAAAAAGTTTTTAAAATATCCCAAAAATGTGTTTTTTAACGAATATTTACTTAACGTATTCATTTTTAACGAACTCTGTTTTGCAAGAGTCGAAAATCTCAAAAAACCATACAGAAATGTTTAATTTTAGCAGATTTTTCGAATTTTGAGTGTTTTATTCTGGAAAAAAGAACAAATGAAGAAGCTAACGTCAGATTCGTTTTACTGATTCAAAGTACTCTGATGCATTTTCGCAATAGTTTTACTTGAAATTTCGAAATTCGTTTATCTTTTGTCATAAAACATTGAAAAATTTGTGAAAAAAGTGAGAAAAAACTGAATTTTTAGACTTTACGTAAAACAATAGCAAAAATGATATTTATCGGTGTATTTTGACCCGCTAAACACGAATCGAGCGCTATAATTAAGAAAGACATGGCCAAAAAATGTAATCACTTAAACTAATTAAAGGAGGAGAAATCACTTCACTAGTCAAGTCATCTGTATCATTTTGCATTGTTTATCACAATATTGCAGATTAGATTTTCGGCTACATTATCCATTGACCTTTTGTTATAGGAAATTTTATGCCTTTAAAACTTATAGCCCATTAAAACTATTCCCAACCAGTATCGTAATACCGCGTCGATTCTTTGTTAAAAATTAATTCAATCAACCAGTAAAATGATACTCAAATACTGAATGTCTCCAGACTGAAGTTGGAAATTTACACTTTCAAGAGGCTCGAAAGTTTAAACTAATTAAAGCAATATTTACCAAAGTTTTAATTTGAAAAAAAAACTTTTTCTCGATATTTGAAAATTGTTGACCAAAATTTATGCTTTTTTTCTCACGATTTTTACGACCTGTAGATTGTAAATTCTATAGAATTGGCCAGTATTAAATTCTGAAGGGCAACTAAGGTTATAGAATGAAACGACCGGCGGCGCATATTTTCCTTTACAAATGTTTCAGTTTTTAGTATGTTTTGCTGGCTATTCGATATGGCGACGATGACATTGCATCGACAATGAGTACCGGTATTCGTTTTAGGCCGAGTTAAATGCTGTACGCTTTCGACAAAAGTTTATGGAAATGTAAACGCGTATAATCGTATATAGTACCTACATATTATACTATGTATACTAATGGTATTTGCTAATCATGGGCACGCGAAAAGTCCACGCCACGCCAGGCCGCGTTGCTTAACGATGCGACGACATGGTGTTGCGAAAAAAAAAAAAAAAAAAAAAAAAAAAAAAAAAAAAAAAAAAAACCACGCCAGGCCGCGTTGCTTAACGATGCGACGACATGGTGTAGCGAAAAAAAAAAAAAAAAAAAAAAAAAAAAAAAAAAAAAAAAAAATAGAAATAAAAATAACCGTTGTTGTTCGGGCACGAAAATGTATTTTTAATTCCTATTTATAGCGCGCAAAATGCAACGCGGTACCGACGATTTTCCGTCGTCGCTGGGGAATTAAATGCGAATAAACTCGCCGACAAAAGATACACATAGAAAAGTATACCAGGCGCAGCGGCCGTCTTCGTAAGGGCGAAAATTTACCCGAGGGCTTTTTTGTCTGCGAAGACGTAAAGCTGTAGTCTGTTTTCAGTTTGTCAAAATGTAATTTAGTATACGAGTACTTCGTCTAAACTGCATTAACCAGGTATTCTAATTAAACTTGGAAAATCCGAGTAATTTAAAAGCTCTCTCGTATAAGGGAACGGAAAAGCGTTTCTCTACGAATACTTTCTACAAATAAGGTAGGTACAGTACCTAGCTACCTTACAACTACCTACGAACAGTAACGTAGTGTCGACGACGACATAGAAAAAAAGCAAAGCAAATTTTCCACTCATAAATCTACGTAATTTATCAAGGGATAAGTGTTGGAATTATTTAGTGCTATTTGGGCAGTTTTTAACGCGTTTCTATGAGGGTTATGTTAACGTGTTTACAAGTTTTTATTGAATTTACTACATAACGGAATTCGCTCGGCGAATAATTAGATATTGCGAGAAGTTTTTTTTTTCACTGTGTGTGTGTGTTTAAGGTTCGCACGAGTATACTTTCATCCTATAACTATACACACAAAGGCATCTAACTTTTATCTAGCTGGTGGTTTCGCCAGTTTGACCTTGATAAAGAGCTTTTCCTCTCCTATCTCCCCCTCCAAACTTAGCCAGGAACTTTTATAAATTCGGCTGAAGACGTCACGCAATGTTGAATATCTAGCAACCCTACTAAATGTACATACCAAATTTCAACTTTCTAGCTCAATTTGGAGAGGAGTTATGTGACAAATAAACCCAAAACGTGAAAAAAACCCTCCCAAAAAAAAACACATTTTTGGACTGTATGGGAGCGTAATGGGTCTGAAAAGTCAAAATACCTAAAAGGTGTATCTTCGGCACCTATCAAGTCTTTATGGCAAATTTCAATTTTCTAGCTTAATTTGGAGAGCAGATAGGGGAGGAATAGCTCTTTTCCAAGGGCAAAAAGGGAGAAAACCCTCTCATCTCCCATTTTAATTAACCTAGGAAACTGATCATTTAATATATTATACAGCTTTGGATTGTCTATCGATTGGATCAAAATGGAAAAATTTTGTGCAATTTTAGTCCCTCAGCACTCCCTCTCCCAAAGTTAGGCACCACTGAATTTTGACCCCAGGTCATTTTCAATCCGGTATATCAAGAGGCCTATCAATTGAAGTCCATCTCCTAAATTTAATCGATTTTGGTCTTTGGTCGGTATTGAACTGAGGAAATAATTTTTTAGTTTTGGGGGAAAAAAATTAAAAAAAATAAAAATAAATATCTAACATGGTCAAAAATGATTGTAAGAGTCTTATAGCTAGCCTGTGCGCAAGGAGGAGGGGAGGGGGGTTGGTGGTTCAACCACTCGTCCCCCATGACTGAGAAAAAAATTGAATTTTTGTTGAGAATAAGACTATTAGTACAAAAAAATTATGTAAATGACTCAAATATCTCCAAAAATGTAGTTTTTGATGATTAAAAACATAATTTTTCCTAAATTTTCACCGTCGTTTCGCTCGGGCATAAGTATTTTTGCCAAAAACGTTGATTTCAGTATTTTTGGTCATTGAAAATTTGAATACAATGTTAAGTTGGCCTATTAAAGTAATGACGCAACACTAAATCCCTTCTATGGGAATAATCCTGCACATGGGCCTATCTTTTAGGATCCTAAACCGAATTTCTTGATATTCCACTCCACCTTTCATCTTCTGTACTTCGATAGACTTTAATAACTTTGTTTCCTTTCACAATATGATGTAGTAAATTAAGCTAAAAATATATAAAAAATCTGAGAAAATTTTCTATTTGAAAAAAGCGTTGGGAAATATGGAAGTTTTTCTAAAATATGAGATTAGATTGTGAAAAATTGTTGAAAACTCAGCAAAAAAATTTAAGCACTTTTGCCTTTTTGGGAAAAAATCTAAACCATGGATATGTAACAAATCCATATCAAAAACGTACACCTAGTCACCAATTTTTTTTCATATTTATCCACCTTAAACATTTTAACATAAAAAGCAAAAATGATTCATTACTCTTTTATCTGAAATTAAAATGAAATCATTTATTACTTTTCCTACTTCGACATTTCATCCAAAATGTACACCTCCAACTCTACCAATACCTTTTCATATTTATTATTCAACCAGGACATCTTAACTTAAAGTACAAAAATCATTCATTATTTTTTTATTCAAAAAAAATGTTGCATTCTAAATAAATAAATAAATTAATTAATTAATTTTTTCAACTTTTAAATTTTTTATTAAATTTTTTTATTTTTACATTTTTTAAAAATTTATTATTTTTTTTATTTTTTTTATTTTTTAATTTTTTTAATTTTTTAACTTTTTTAATTTTAAAGACATATTCATGTTAACATTTTAATATAAAGTCTACAAATCAGAAACGTTGCACCAAAAACGTTACATCAAATCGTAACATTAAAAACGTCACACGTACGCTTCACAGAATGACCATCCCCCCCCCCATCGCAGCACTAAGACATATTTATGTCAATGTATGAAATTGCAAAAAATTTAATGCTAAAATATTGACAAAAACGTGTAAAAATGTAGAAAATTTACCTGAAACATAAGAAAAAAATTGTAAAAAATCGTTAAAAAGCGAATGAAATCCGTTGGCCAATTACAAAATTGAACTTTTTCTGCATTTTAAACCTTGAAATTCATAGTTCTGAATGTAATTCTTATGCTGAACTCGAATTTCTTGCAGTAGCATATTTAATAAACGTTTCTGAATGAAGATTAAGCAATTTAGGATGAATTTTTTACGCTAAATATCATCAAAATTATTCAATAATATGATTTTTTGAAAAAAAAAGAAAATGCATTTAAAATACATAAAACGGCTGTCTATTTATCTGACATCTCCTCGTGAAAGTAGGTGATAATGAGGATATTTTCATGGTGAAAATACAAAAATCTCAATTATATCGCGAACCGTAAAAAATCTAAATGAACATTAGTTGTAAATTTTATGCTCTACAATTTTGTTCCAATGTAAATTTTTTTAGGATTCACCGTTCTTGAGTAAATTATATGAAATACTTCCACGAACACTGAAAGCATTGATCTGTAAACTTCCAACGAATTTGAGAGAGCATTGCCCCCTCCCTGATCAAAAAATGAACCATTTAGTAAAATTCAGCACCTAAAAATTCCATCTGTCTGTCAAGTCCTACAACCATTTGGGAATGATTTTTTTTTTGCTGTCAAAGAATGAAAAATGTTTTTTTCAAGTTTTCCCTTTTGAGAAGTTTAAGTAGCTTCAAAATACATCACCTTGGAAGCTAAAGACTTTTATGATTTCAACTTGGAATATGACCCACATTTAACAAAATCTTGGATCATCATTTTTCTCCTCTCCATTCTAATACTTATGTACCTGCCTACTTACATATATACCAAAAAGTAAATAAGGTATGAATTTTAGGCAGCAAAAACGTATTTACCTTGCTATTTCTAGCTATAAGGAAGATAGCAATAGTACATTGTTTTTAGGTTTCTGGTCCACAGTAGGTCGTTGAACAGCTCCTTCAATTTCAGAAGTTTATACCGGGTAGTGGGTACAAATAATAAAATTGTCTTACTTCACAGCGTGTACCCGACTAGAAAGTATTTTTCGGGGTAGGTGTTGTAGAACGGCGAATACTTTATACAGCGCAAATACTCACCTACACACGATGTATAAAAATATACGTACATTTTTAAATTGAATTTTCATTCGTGTATAACTCATTAGGGAAAAAGTAATAAAACTTGGTGAAACTTTTTTTTCGCTTTCGATTATCTACGAAGTTGTAACAATTGACACGAATGAAGTACCTGGACCCACGTTTCTTGCTATAAAGATGGAAAAAATTCATCTCATAGTATACCTACGTATATGTATGTAGTATGTACGTACATTTACCAAATGATATGAAATACACTATTTCAAAATAATTTAATCTATTTTTCTTGCGCTCTATTCGTGTTCCAGATGCTGGGAAAAAAGAAGCCGGCCAAGAGATGACCAACACCGAGCCAAGAGACGATGTTTGTTGGCCTTTCGTTACTCATGCTACTCATGCGGTACGTGACTTCCATACCCGAAGACTGGACCGACTGTCCGAGTGTTTGTCAGTGTAAGTGGATATCTGGCAAGAAGACTGCTTTATGCCGAGAGGCAGGTTTTACAATGGTACCGAACACGTTAAACGCCGACATGCAAGTACTCGATATAACCGGTAACTCGATACAAAATTTACCGAAGGATGTGTTCCATAATGTCGGCCTGATACACTTACAACGTATATTCTTGAAAAGCGCCGGCGTCTACGAAATCCACAAGGACGCCTTCAAAGAGCTGAAAATATTAGTAGAAGTCGACTTATCCGATAATTTCATATCCGTTCTGCATCAAGACACGTTCAGCGGAAATGAACGACTACGAGCGCTGTACATGAACGGTAATCCAATTAGCGAGCTTAGGAGTTCGCAGTTTCCCAATTTACCGCATTTGAAATCGTTGGAATTCCAACACTGTCAAATAAAATCCGTGCACAGAGATGCTTTTTTACATTTACCCGCCTTGGAGTCGTTACATTTGAACGATAACAAACTGAATCGTTTATCGGAAACGGTATTTTTACCAGTACCGAAGCTGAAGACTTTAGTGCTGGACGGAAATCCGTGGAAATGCGACTGCGAACTGAGAAACTTTCGTAATTGGCTGTTGCACTCTAAACTCTACTCGCATCCTTTAGTCTGCAGCAGTCCAACAATTTCCAAGGGTAAACAATGGGAAGACGTCGATCCGATTGAATTCGCTTGCGCTCCAAATGTCACATCGAACGATAGTACCATACAAGGAGCGCCCGGAGGTAATGTCACATTAAAATGCAACGTGTACGGTGATCCGGAGCCGAACGTATCTTGGATATTTAACAGCTACACTTTGGACAACGATACTTTGATTCAAGACAGCTTTTTCTACATTGAAGAAAAATACACGAATAAGAAAAGCGAAAAATGGTCCATCGTTATATTATACAACATAAGCGATACCAACGCCGGCGAATATACCTGTAAAGGGGTCAACTTGAGAGGCGAATCTGCGGTCAATATCAGTCTGCAATTACCCAAAGAAGCTGTCGCCACAACCATGAAGAAAGACGAAAATTGGTTCATGACGACGGCTTTCCTAATCGGTACACCGATATTGATCTTGTTTATGCTACTGATAACAATCCTTTGCCATATAAGGAGGCAAACGTTGAAAAAACGTCGACGGAGAAATAAACTCAAAGGTAGTGTTAACTTTAGCGATCAAGATAAGAAATTATTAGACGTAAGTATAACGACGACCGATAGGCAAACTGGTAGCTGCGATGGATTCGGTTCTCAACCGGATATGGAAATGTTGGAACAATCTGTGCAAAGTATACCGTTAGAATTACGCGATCAACCGGTTCATATAACGATAGAAAGTCACGCTACCGATCCTTCAATATCCGTATTTCCTCCACCGCCGGAGTTCTCGACCAGTATATTACCACATGGTACATTTGGTAATATTTTCATTTCCGTTTCGGTCGGTCAAGAACCTCCAACCAATATAGACGGTACTAGATATCCTGATCTAATCGACGTAGCCAGGAAAGGTGGTAAAGTAAACGTAGGCACGACCCCAGATCCCATATCTTATTTCGCTACATTACCAAGACGAGGTCTACAACATCGTCTCAAAGAGTCAGAAGTAATGGTGAGTCGTGCCGGACCACAGTACGATAATATGGGACCTAGAATTACCGCAGATGGTAGCTCGACCATTTCGCTACCGGAAACAATTTCCACCGAAGAAATACCTACACCTCCACCACCTCCTTCATGTTCACCGTTGACTGTTGACTATATATCGTTGTAATTTTATAGCGTACCTATTTTTTGAAATTTTTTTTCCATGTGTATATATTACATACTTTTTCTCGTCCGTATGCAAATATCATGCATCCCACCGTTTTTCATGTGTACATTTTTCTCCTCGAATAACAAATTAGCCGTGTAAAGAAGTCGTGTACATATATTTTATCGGATCACAACTCGACAGCAATAAATGTATATTTCTTGCGTTATTGTAACCATAACTAATTTTTTTCATTCTTTTTATTTTATTTCATAAAGCTTATTTGTCCGTAATACAGTCGCTTCATATACCTAAACCTGTATGGTTTTCGTTTATTAGAAATTTCAGTACCTACCTATAAAGAAAAAAAAATAAAATGAAATAAATAATATTCTTTATTAGATATCTATAACGTTAACGCTAGTACATGTAAAATCCATAGCTGATATTTTTGAAATACTTCATGTTCTCTTCTGCAAGGAAACTGCGTACTTTTGTATTTTAAAATGAATTCCCAAGCAAACGTTTACATTCGTTTATGCATTAATAATTCCATCAAGGTTTTAATATTAGCGAAATGAATAATATCGTACGTGGATATGAATTAATAACAATCAAATCAACATGTGATACACTTATCAAATTTTAGTAACTTACTTACATTTAATTATTACGATTCTAAATAAACTATTAATATAGGTACTTATTTACTTTGAATAGTCACATCAAGCCATAGTAATACTGCGATCATTTAAAAATCATTTTATCAAATGCATATCTTCTTTTTCCTCCTTTAACTCGGAAACAACCCGTTTTGTGTAACGAGTGTATCAAATTACTTTTCTTTAATACATTATAGATAGGTACTCAAACAATTTCCAGCTTTTTACGAAGTAAATCTTTTATTTTCATTTTGTACTTTTATAATACGTACATACATACAGAAATATTCAATGAAATCTATTTTTACTTTTACCCCTCTTCCCCCGCCCATATTTTTTTGTTTTAATTTTCTTTATTTTTATGTACCCACTTTTTTTTCGTATTATTTGATTCATTTTGTTTGTATTTTTAGTCAGATCACATGAACTGATCAAAATAATTTTGTAGCTTTTTCAAGAAATTTAAAACTGTAATCTCGTTGGTTAGTGTAATATATTTCTTGATAAATTGTTCGTTAAACGCGTGAATGTAAAACATTTTGTATTTTAAATAAAATATTTTAATTTAGGAAAGCATTTTTTTCCTCGAATACAAAAATGTTCAGAATTGGCGAAATTACAGGAATTACAAACTAAAGACCGGTTAGTTGCAAAACTTGTTTATTTTTTTTCTAGCGAAAATTATTGGTAATTATTAACATAAGTAAAACTAAATTCATGAGCTCTCGTATGAATTCTGACTAGTTACCAGAAGTAAAAACAACCTTACAAAAAAAAATTATTGATTGTACTCATTTAAAAGTTGAAAATATCAAAATGTTGTAATTTTGCGAAAGTATGAAATTCAGGAATCAAATTATAATAAACGAAAAAAAATTTCGGCGATAGTGCTTGATTTTTACGCTATGAGTGTCGGAGTATTTTGAAATTGTACTGACCGTCCACTATTCATCACTCACAAGATAGACACATAAGTATGTACATTTTATTTATGTAATTTCAACTGATATGATCAATCATCTATGAAGGAAGCTAAGCAAATGTTCACTATCCAAATTTAATTTAAAGAAAATCACTTCATTCAAGTAAGTATCTAACATTTATCTACATATGATGTACTTATAATGTATTGCAATGATATATTATTACTCAAATATTCCATCTTTGCCGTATTCAATATGTCAAAAGAAATAAAATAGAAAAACAGAAAACAATTTAGAACAAAAAAGCAGCTATCAGAGAGTAAGTAGATTAGGTAACAACCGTAGTGACTAAAGCGTGAGCATCATATTTCCATTCAAGCCTGTTTCAATTTTTATGGGTGATGGCATAATGGGCCCTGTCAAGCTGTCACCCTGTCTCTGTTACCCATTATTATCTGTATTTAACCCATTTTCTCTTATTCTCTCACCAAAATTAAAATTAAAATTAAAAATGAAAATTTGATTATTGATGATAAGTTATAACTGGAATTTTACCCCTTTTTTTAATCTTTCCTAATTGAAATTTGAGGTCCATCACTATTATGTATTATTATCGATTATCTGTTGTCAAGGTATTCCTCATGATTTTAATTTGATTAAACTAATTTGAAAACCCTGCTTCAATATATTTCATTTTAATTCCACAACATCTTCATTCTTCAATTACTGATCAAAAATTGTTTAATGATCAAAATTAAGAGACCTGTGAAACATGCCCATCTATTTTGTCTTGTAATGGAATTTATCAAAATTAAAACTTTTGATACAGTTTTGAATTTTTCAGCTTGCTTCATTTTGTTTTTGATTACTGCAATATTTTAGTGGCATGGAAGGATATTGATAATTAGCAGTTTATTTCGCAATTTGCATTGAAAAATTGAAGATTTTCATCTGAAGTCTAAATTTTGAATGTGCGCGCGTATAATAAAAAAAGCTATCGTTTTAAGTGATAAGAAAAACGCTTCAACGTTTCCATAAAAATTAATTGACCTTAGGGTGATCCAAAATTAAATTTTTGAAGTTTTTTCTTCAAAAGCTCAAAAGTTTTGCAACAAAATAAACATTATTCCGCACTTCCTGAACACCTAAGCTACATTTTAATACATCAATCCACTCTCGTACAACGTCTGAATAATCTGTAATTTGTTCCGAGGATTCCTTTTTATAATACAGAAGATTGGCAACTACATAGACCTTTTCTGAAAGGTCTATGGGTAACTGCAGTTACAGTAGCTAATCCTAGTGCAAAAAATTTCTCTTCTCTAGTATTACTCGAACACGAATACACGATTTTGATTACTAAATAACGATTATATTCTAAAATTAATGATCTAAAAAATCTCTATTAAAGTTAGTTGGTTTACATAATTATACATGATCGAATTGGTCGAAGTAAATGTAAAATTTTATCAGAAATTAATAATTGAAACAACGTTCTGAACTTGAGCTAAACTGTGAGAAGTGGGGGTATGTTTATTTGGTTAGGAATAGGATAGTTGGTTGTGCAATAGTTTTACCAACGGTCCGGTTTGGTTGGTGTATGTATGTTTGTTTGTGTTCGGTTTCGTGCGCATGGTTTTCATTGTCGTAATTCGATTGATGTTAAGTAATTTTGTTAAATCGTTAAATATTTCCTATATTCGTATTTATTTTGCTGTCGATAATGACGTTCTAATACCGCGATATGTCTGCTCATGTTCGTTTTGTTAGCCATGATGCCATTGTCTACTCAGGTTCTTGCTGTAAGTAAGTAATTCGATTGAATCGTTTTTTCGTAATTATTTCGTTATCGATTATGAAGTTCTAATCTCGCGAGTGATGATTTCAAATATGTTTAATTTTACGTAAATCTCTAGTTATCACGAATAATTCTCCAAAATCTGCTTAACTGTACGCTTCACAACGGATTGCGGAGACGTTTTCGACAAAAGTACATCACTTTGTTCCGCGTTATCTCGATGAATTTTCAAATTACGTAATGAGTAAAAAGAGTAATCATATTGTGAAGTTCAAACTCATTTTGACGGTCACAAAATGTGATTTTGGAAAATCTGCCGAATACAAGTATTCCTCTTTTGCCAATTTAATCATTTTGTGAAAAAAAAAATTGAAAAAGATTGGAAATTGAAGGAATCATTATTTAACAAAGTTTTAATACGTAGTTTGTTGTCAGGAACGATAAGAGGGATGTCAGTATGCGAGGTACATAGTTTAACCCGAACGCCTGTAGAGTGTGTCGTTGTATAATTATGTTTGAAGGATGTTCACCTTCGTTCTTCTATAAACTTTTAGTTTTATTGATGAAACAGTTTTGAAAAAGTACCTACGGTGAAGAAAAGTGTTTGGACCCTCTCCTCTTATTTAAACAATCATCCTGGAACATTGTTGAGGTTCCCAAACAATTTTTTCAGCGCAAGAACCACTCCTCACCCCACTCACCACCATCACTGTACTGAGAAAACGCATATTTCCTAGTAAAAAATCACCGTAAAGGTATGTTCATGCTAGAAAATTGAAACTAATGATAATATACAGGTGTAAGAAGGGGCTGTATATTATAACTTTGAATAAAATTTTAGCCAATAGTGGAGGGAGGGAGAGAAATGAACAAAAAAGATTCAACTTTATTACGTAAAAACTGAAAGGTACATGAAATTTTTTTTCTGTAATGTGTGCCTTAGTGGGTATTCACTATTCAGCCCACATCCCCAGTATTTTATTTTTGCATTTGTGATGGCGAGTCGTGTCAAAAATTTCAAAAAAAACCCTGAAGAATGATATTTTGAAATTTTTTTATTGAAATTGATTTAAAATTAAACGAAATTACGTTAAATGAATACAGCACATCAGAAAACCCTTGTATTTCGATTTTTTATCATTTGCGTTTGTTTATAGGTGTTTTGTTAATTTTTAAATACATGAAAAACTGAAATAACACGAAGCAGGAAGGTGCAGCTCACAGTAACCCTACGAACTACTTGAAAAAAAGAATCAACCTCAAATCTGTATTCTGCGGTTCTACTTATCTCTACCTAGACTATTTTTACTATAATTTTACGTAAATTTTGAATTTTTTTTCATCATAATCTGTTAGTATTTAGGAATTGGATCTAAAGAATTTGAAGTTCAAAATTCACGTAAAATTTTCGTATAAATAATCTAGGTATGGGTAATTTGAACCAATAAATACGAATTTGAGGTTACGTTTTTATTTGAGTAGTTTGTATGATAACTATGAGCATCGTCTTTGCATGTTTTATTTCAATTTTTCATGTGTTCGAAAATTTGAATACAAAGGTTTTTGACGTGTTCCTTTCATTCACGACGATTTCGTTTAATTTTAAGTTAATTTCGGTGAAAAAAAAAATCAAAATATTCTCATTTTTCAGGGGTTTTTGCAATTTTTGACATTTTCTACAACTCAAAATGCAAAAATAAAAATTCTGGTGGAGGATAGTAAATACCCACTAAGACACTTCTGTTAGAAAAACAATTTCATGCACCTTTTGGTTTTTGCGTAATGAAAGTAAATTTTCTTCTGTTCATGCCTTCTCACCTATTGGTTAAAAATTTGAAAAAAATTCTGATGTATAATATCGCCTCCTCCTGCCCCTATATATAATGATTAGTTTCAATTTTCTAGCATGATCATATCGTTTTGACGATTTTCTATCAAGAAGTATTCGTTTTTCAGTATACTGATCATGGTGAGTGAGGTGAGGGGTGGTTCTCGCGCTTGACTTTTTTTTTGCTCCATGATGATTTTTAAAATCTGAGGACAGGACCAAATCATCTATCTTATCGTAGGTATCCATTGTATATTAACTACTTCAATCGATAAGAAAATATAGCCAAGTAGTGCCAAACTCCCAGCGGTCTCAGTTTGGTTCTAGAGGCACCCATCTCCTTAATTTGAGGCGAAATCTAGATTGATTATATGTAGTTCTTCTCACTATTATGTAATATAAGAAAGATGTTGGACCAGTCCCTTATCTTGAAGTGAAGTGAGGGGGTAGGTGATAATTTTCTCAATGAATAAATCCGTTATGCTAAAAAAATTCAAAAAGTTGGTCTAGACAAACGTTGTAGAGCACTAAAAGACAAACATGTCTGTTTTTTGAATTTTTTCCTGGGTGGTCATGGGATGGAGTTGTGGTGAAGAAAAACATTTCAAAATTCTTCCAGAAATGAATGATTTATTCCAGCAAGTCAAAAATTGAATAAGTTTATAACAGGGGTTCTTAAGATTGCGGAATTCGATTTTGATAACCATTTGAGCGTTAGACTAAAATTGGGCTTCTGAAGGGTAGGTTCAGAATTCAAAATTTGCCAAAGGTTGGGCATTGGCGTTGATTTATGAGGTCTAAAATCTGCGGTTTTTGTTTAATGAAAGTATTTAGCTTTTGTACCTGAATTGGGCCCCAAAATGGGATGTTAAAATTTCAAAATTTTGCAAAATGCACAAAAATAGGTATCCGATTTTGTATATGGGTTTTCCAATGCGTTGTTTTGGGATCTTGCAACTATTAAGACCCAAGACAATTTTGCAGTTTGATAAATTGACACCAATATCCAAAATTTAACTTCATCCGCAAGCTCGAGTGAAATTTAGTTCAAGAATTGTCTTTTGTGAAATACCTTTGGTTATACGATTTCTAGCTCATGATAACCCAGTTCGAATATTGTTTGTTAGTTTCTGTTTTGTACAAAGTTCATCAACCATTATGAATTTACTTGGTTCGAGTTTGAATTCAATGCTTTCTGCATAACTGGATATCATTATTTTCTGTGTTAATTACTATCAGTTTTGTAGATCTTTAAAAGTTTTTGTATGAGATGGATTCCTTTTTTTTTTTTTTTTTACTGTACAACTGCTTCAGTTTTTATTACCTAGTGTTTTATTCCTGTTGAAAGTATGCCCCAAGAAAATTAATAAATGTTAAAAAATGAAATGGAACAAACCAAACAAAATGCTCTATGTTCCTAGAACTACCTAGTTATTGATTGAGAATTATTGAGCATTTACGTACAGATAAATATTTACACGTACGTGTAGGTATGCTATGTTTATATGTGTACATAAACGAAACAGGATATTAAGAACCACTACATTATACCTTATCAAAAGGCGACTGCTGATGGGGGTACTCGCTATTCATTACTAAATTAAACCCCGTGCGGTTGACTGTGCATAATTAATTAATAAAGTATAAAATGATAAATAGTTAGATACTTTCATTCCATCTTTACCGAAGCTAATCTACGTTTTCCCTTTGATCATTAAGCGAATGGGATGTACTATTAATCCTACGGGATAACCACGGGATATCGTCGATTATTATCAGATGGTGAAAACTTGATGAAAAGAAAAATAAAACGGGTATCGATATTAAATACCAAGTAAACTTTTTCGCTAATTAATCAAACTGCTGGTGTAAGAAATGATTGAATAAACTTACAATTTTACTCCCTTTATATGCGCTGAATATCGAAATGAAAAAAAAACCATCTGTATATAAATTATTAAGGAATGAAAAAAAAATTGACAAGCAACGAAAAAGAAAACAAATTAACTGCTCGGACTGAATAGAAAAAGAATACAATGAAAGGAAGACTAGAAAAATTAGTATAAGATTTTACTCCGGTTGCAAATTTTTGAGCAAATTTGTACTTACGAATTCGTCAGCTTAAATAATTCACCAACCTTGTCGAAATAAAAAGACAAAATTGAGTTAAAAAAGTATTTTTATGAAATCATCACAGATAACTACTTGAAAAAGCAATTTAAGGCTGCAAGCTATGAGTATTTCATCTGAGGGAAATTTTTGTTCTTATCAAATTTCATCATTGTGTGATGAAATTCTTCATATGCTTCGAAACAAAATGCATTTAGAGATATTTTCTTTTTTTGTGTGTGTCAAACAGACTTTGGGGTTTTTTCACCAAACAATTGATGTGCGGAGAAGAATTATCATTCATGTTTGAATATCTTCTTTCGTTTTGAAGTAGATTCACAAAAAGAATTCAGTTTCTACTTGGTGCCCAGCAAATATTTGCATTCTATATTTTTATCTAGATCTGCATAATATGTAAAAGCACGATAATGACGAATGCATATTGCTTATTTACAATTTGAAATTAATGAAAGTTTATTGGAGATGAAAAACTTACATTGAATCTACATACTCAATTTTGTTTTCTGACAGAATGATGAACAGAATCTCGATGGGTGAAGTTTTTTCTCTTTGGACTAAAAAAAAAATATCTATATATTTATTTTAGAGGGTCTCTCGTTGATCCCTAACCTGTCACAGACGTCATAGAGTTGAGGAGCGGTTGTAGCATGGATGTGTAGTACAGGCAATCGTAAGTTCAGCCGTGAAAGTCTGACTCCGCCCCCCCTTTCCTCATAGGTAGCGTTGTACAGGTATCTAAAAATTTAACTAATGAGCAGTTTTTTAGAATTTTGATCTGATCATCAACCTAAGTGACAGACTTTTCAAACAAAAATTTTCCCCATAGATTTTATCCTATACATATTTTGCCTATCTCCGCTATTGAAGGAGCAGCATTCGTTTGAATTTTATGAACACTTTCAAATAAGCAAGATGGGCACATTTTGTGTAAGACTGAATATGCTGCAAAAGTTGTATTCTACAAGGTACATCATTCAAAACCACGATTTAAGCAAAATTTCTCTCTCAAGATTTTACATGATGGTAATTGGGGTAATGTAAAATTTTTGAAACAAAAAGTTTGTTCAAATCGTTGTTTTGAACAATGCACCTTGTAGTGGGTAACTTTTGCAGCATTTTTGATTCTGTACAAAATTTTCCTATCTTAATTATTTAAAGGAGCTTGTAAAATTCAAACGAATGTTGCCCCTTCTGTATGAGAGGTTGGCAAAATATGCATACGACAAAATTTATAGGAAAAAGTTTTGTGTACAAGGTCTGCTAGTTAGATTAATGATCGAATCGAAAGTTTGAAATTGTTCATTTGTTGAATTTTTTAGGTGCCTGTATAGCACTGCTCACTGAGATTGGTGGGATGTGGGGGGGGAGGTTGGTTTCATAGTTGAACTCGCGTCTGATCGTATTACACATCCATGCCAATTGCGTTTCTTAACTCCACGGCAGTGTAATCACTGTCCATTCAAGTGGGGAGGGGGGAGAGATTGCTGAAATTTATTTGTAGAAAGTCAAAAAAATATAGCCCAAGTGAAGCATGGGCTAAATTTTCACAAATTTTGATGCTCAATGCTACAATTTTTTCTCGTGAAAAAATTAATTTTTATGTTGAAAAAATTAATTTTTATGTTGAAAAAACGCTCGGGTGAAGGTGGGAACCAAACCCAAACACCGCTCCCCTTCCCTCCGCTATTTACACCATTGTAAGCATAAGACATTTTCCGAAGGATTAAACAATGGCGAACTGGTACATTTCAAATCTATCTAAAATTTCATCTCTGATCGTCTCTCGTTGATTGTAAACAGAGACAAAAACTAGTGATTCTGTCTATTTCTTGTTCCGTCTCACGAGACAAAACTTTGCAGAGAGGAGTGTTTGGTTGCTTTGAAATTATTTATACTTAAGGAAATGATGTTCATAAAAAAGGAAAATGAAAATAATGAAAATGAATACAAAATACTTTCATCCCATCACCCCGCAGTTCTTATTTATTTTTTTTTTTTTAGAACTATCAGATGAGACATGGCGCAACCGCGTCATTAGATGGAAAACAGATAAATTCGTCATGTTTGAATTACGATTGCATTAAATCAGAAAATTTAATTTCTGTCAGGAAGATTTGTTTGAAAGGCCAACAATAACAAGGTAAAAGGTTGTTTTTTTTTCTGCTGCCGGTGAGTAACGTAGCTACTCGTTATAAATGATGCGTCATTAAGAAATGCGACCTTTTTTCTCTTTCCCCCCTCTCCGTCACTCTTTCTCTGGCCACGTCGTCGTACAGGAGGGAAAAAAAGTGAACTAGACTAAATGCCTGCCGCGTCTGCCATGTGTTGTAGGGCCTTTGATGCTTTATAAATACTCGGCTGCGGCAATTACTCGTATTCCCAAAACGTACTCTCCTGACGTATCTCATTATTTGCTTTTCTTGCTTCTCAAATTGCTAAAATATCACTCTTGTCACGTATTAAATTCAGCAAAATATTTTCGATGAAATATTCGCATTATAAAGGCCGACGATAATGGGGCATTTTTTATATTATATAACCGAGGTCCTTCGATACGTTGCGCGATATTTTTCACGCCTCGCGACTGTTTTTACCCTCCTCTTCCTTCCCCCGTATTTACGCTGTCGCTAGATACGCGGCAAACAAACACGAAACGCCTATGTAATCGTTTTTACGCGCCTTTGTAACAATTGGTTAATTTGTACAATTACAAATTCCTATACAGTTTCAACATTAAAACGATGTTGTTCTCAAGGGAAGAGTGCAACTTTGCCAAAGAACACGTTTTCTCGAATATGTTTATTCTGTTAATGCCTTAACAAATTCAGTTTAACTATGTTCTCTCTCTGTATGGTGAATGTCTTAAAAAGGTTCATGAAGGATAGAATTTATGGGAGAAATTTAATTGAAAATTTTATAATTTAAATTTCGTACAAGGAAAATATTTTTAGGGTGTTTTCAGTTATTACTGTTCGGTACGAGAAGAATGTATTGCCCAATTGTAGTATGGGCATATTATTAATTCTATAATAAAAAAAAATTGTTCGAATTTATACTATCGGAGTTGAAATTGAGTCAATTTGTTTGGAAAATTTTCGTCTTTGGCCATCTGCATGAAATCATTTTGAAATAAATTATTTTTATATGAGGTAAGATTTAAACGATGAGTTCAGTTTTTTTTATAAAGTTGATTATTTTGCTTTATTCTACGATACGTACCATATTTTTTGTAGCCTGATTTTCTGTGTCAAATTTTCAATGAAAACTAGGCTATTACAATCTATTGAGGTATGCTGGAGACTGAAAAATATCAACAAAATGAGTTTTGGGGTCCTAGAAGACCATTATAACCATTTTTGGCTATGCCAGATGTTTATTTTTATTTATATATTTTTTCCAAACACAAAAATCATTAATCTCTCCAATTCAGCCAATCAGCTGAGTTTGTCTGCAGATTATAGATACATATGATGGGGGGGGGTGACACCTTGGGTCAAAATTCAGTTATACCCTAATTTGAGGGCGGGACTTCTGAGGGGGTCAAGAGTGCAAAAATTGTTCCTCTTTGAGTCAATTGATGGAGAATCCAAAGTAGTGTAACGCATCCAAGCATCAACCTCCTAGGTCAATCAGGAGGGGAGATGTGAGGATTTTTCACCTTCTTGACCCTGGAAAAGGGCTGTTCCTCCCTTATCATCTCACTAAATTGAGTTAGGAAGCCGAAATTTGGTGTGTACATTTTTTAGGGGCTGCCTTTTTAGGGTTTCAAATTTTCAGCTCCATTGCACCCCTCATAGCCCTACAAACCCTAGGAATTACATGATATCCGTTTTGTTTCCAACTCTAAGATGTGGGATATCTCTTCAATATCTATATCCCATCTAAAAGGTCCCGTTTTTGTGATATTCAGCTGTATATCATGTTATATCCATCTGATTTCTCTCTATATCTGCGTGATATATAGGGATATCTCAAGGAAAGCTTTATGCTATCATTAGGATCTCTATACGGATTTATCATATATATTGTTCGATATCTAATGATTTTGAATGGATATCTAAAAATTTACTCAATTTTGAAACAAAATATTAGAGAATTATAAACATGCTTATATGCATTGTCTGTGAGTGATTGGTAGACTAAAGGAAGCACATCAATTTTTATAATTTTGTGCATCTTAATTTAAAAATTTAAGTTGGTACACATGGTCAAAAGTTTGTATGGTAATAATAATACAGCGATCGAGCACTTGGTGCTCGAGGCCCTACATTAGGGCAAAAGCCTCCCCCAACCTGGTCCACTCAGTCCGATTCTGAGCTATCTGTTGATAGTTATTGTGTTGCAGCAACTTCCTAAAATCATCCCTCCACCTGGCCCTCTGCTTTCCCGGCTTCCTTTTCCCTTCATTGTACCAAAAGGTAATTTTTTGGGTCCATATATTGTCAGATAATCTTGCCATGTATATCAGTTATTATTCTACTTTCTAATTCTGTATTCATTTCTTCGATAACTTTTACAAAAGTTTCAGGGACCCCTTGCTTCCGTAACGCCAGCAGCATGAATTTCTGTTTTAGGAGGTCAAAAGCCTTGGTGAAGTCAATGAAGGCCAGGTGAAGTTCGATCTGGAATTCGTCACATTTTTCTATTAACTGGTTCAGAATGTGAAGGTGATAGAGAAGCCTGACCGGAAGCCAGCCTGTTCTCTTGGCTGCTCTATGAACGGCCTTATTCTGGATTCTATAGAATTATAAACATGCTTATATGCATTGTCTGTGAGTGATTGGTAGACTAAAGGAAGCATATCAATTTTTATAATTTTGTACATCTTAATTTAAAAATTTAAGTTGGTACACATGGTCAAAAGTTTGTATGGTAATAATACAGAAGTAAATTGCAATTTATAAAAAAACTGAACATAATGCATTAAAGCAAATTCAATTTGAAAGGTATAAGTGATTGATGTAAATAGAAAACCAGCGAGATTTTTGAACAGAACTTGAGTTTAGTTTCAAATTAACATACCACACTTTATTCATTGAAGAAATTAATTAAAGCAATAGATAAACAACATTGATGTATGAAAACCATGCACAAGAACACATTTCACAAACACGAATAATGAGGCACTTGCGTATAAAAAATATTCTTAATAACGAATGATATACAGTGATATCTTGGGAAATCTATGTATATCCCTGGAAATATTCACAATATTCTGTAGACATAGTAAAAAGCATTTCTGTACATGGACATCATAATGATGTCTGAATATAGGTAGTATGTATGTCATTATTGTGGATATCGACTAATATATTTATGGCATAGTTTGATATCTTAAGGTATCTATAAGATATTGTTATGAAAATTGTTGGTCCTATATCATTTCTAAATCTTACAATGCTATTCGGACATCTGTTAGACATATAATGGCTACATTTTGACTTTTAGGAAATGTGGTTTCTTGGTCCATTTTTCTTATTATTTATTTTAGTTGAAATTCAGCATGTACATTTAGTAAAGGCTTTAGATTGGCCTTTGGGGTGTCTAGACTTTTCAACTCCACTGCACTCCCTCACAACCTTGAAAAAGACGTTTTTCGGTCGGTTTTTCTTATTTTTTAAGCTCGTTTCTCCCATAACTCCCTTCCAAATTGTGCTAGCAACTTGAAATTAGATATGTTCATTCAACAGGTGCTTTAGATGTGCCTTTTGAGGGTCTTGACATTTTAGCCTCATTAAACCCTTCCTACCTTTAATACTGATTAGTATCGATGTTTTTTTTTTTCAATTCTCGTGATTATGATATCTTACAAAAATCAGGCTGAAAAGCATCGTGATGCTTTACGATGCTGTTTTTCTTTTTTTTTTTGATTTGCGATGAATTTTAATTTTTTCAAAAAGAGAATAACACGTTACATTTAAATTATTTCGGCCCTCAGTTAGATGATTTTTCAAAATTTATGTCGTTGTATCGTATCAGTATTCCAGTACCCTATCTGCAAGATCCGCAGAGGTACTGAGCAGCTGATTTTCCAAATGCAAATGAAGGTCCATTTGACCCTCTGACCTGCCTCCTTGAAATTAAACCGAGAAAATTAATGTTAAGAAGCTTCCACTTACGTTAATGTTTTCAGCAAACAATAAACTTACTTACTGTTTCACCTATGGCATGTTCGTAGTTTCTATTCTCAATGGTTGCGAATAATATCTTCGTGAGAAAAAGAACTAATTCCCACCTCCTACACTCCATTTGGGTTACTTATGTTTTTCAAATTTCTGGTTGAAAATTCGACTAAAAACATCTAACGAGGAAAAAAAAACATACAAAAACATTAGACGTACAACGTTATTAAAGTGTTTAATGAACTTTAATAACAGACTAAAATTCCCTCAACAACGTCCAGCGAATAATTTTTTACCGCTCGGTCGTCATTAAAAATGCTCGAAAATTTCTACGTAAAAAGTGCTGCTCGGTTTGACTAGTGGTTGGTAAATTTGTCCCCTGTTTACGTTTTATTTTTTCCTTCCTATTGTAAGCGACTGATGAATCATTCTCGCTGCGTATTGTTGCAAAGATTTTTTTTTTTCAAAAATAGGGTAGAGAATTTCATCACAAATTGAATTCGACGTGTATCATGATTTATAATGACTGACAGCCATTTGAAAAAAAAAATGAAACACGAAAAGCAACCGACAGGGAAAAATATTTGAAAAACAAAAAACAGAAAAAAGTAGTGAAATAAAACTCGTTAAAATTTTCCAAACGTAGCGAGTAAATTAACGTAATAAATCTCATAAATGAATTTATAATTTTTAAAGCGGACGTCTCATATTAGGGTGAATTTTTGTAAAAAGGCAACTTTTTTTTTGTTTTATTTAGTCACGTCCTTATTTAATTGTATTAATAAATGAACATAAAACTTTTACGGTTGAGTTTAAAACTCGTTAAGTAGAAGAATAATTAAGAAAGAGTACGAAGGTGTAGCCACGCTGTTAAAATAATGCGAAATTTTCTCTTCCCGTTTCGGCCCTTAGCTTGAAGTTTCCACGCTAATTTAGGTTTAGATCATTGGTGCATAAACTGCGGAGACTGTTCCAGTTGCAGGAATGAAAAAACAAAGAAGCAAAAAGTAAAAGAGGAAAAAAAAACCTCGACGTTAGTCTTTTTAGTAGGTATACAAGATAACGTCGCGAGCGACATTACGAAAGAGTATTTAAAGGTATAAATAGTAGGAAGGTAACTTCGCTGTGAAAACTTTCAAAGGTCTTCAATTGCCATCTCTTGCGCTGTAAACTTTTGAAAACGACGACGAGACGCTACGTGAGTGAAAAAAAAATACTATGCAGAAATACTTATTCGTTCCCAGCTATCTGCGAATGTGTATACCTATTACCTATCTAGTACCTACCTCTAACTCCTGCAATGGTATCATATTAACTACGCACGTGTGTATAAATGTGAAAGCATGCAGATATAGTACATTTTATTGGCGAAATAAATTCTAAGCCCGAATTTGTATAGGTTGAGATTGTACCTACTCGGTGAAATGCAACCAACAACGATTGCCTTCCACCGCAAATACGACCAACACAACACAAGTCGATTGCAACTTTTAAATTCTAATAAGGCTTGTTTTGTTTTCGTATAATGTTTGTTTAACGATACTTTTGTGTGATATTCAATATGTGATTTATATACCAATGGATTTCTAAAGATAATAGGCTTACCTATTGCGTTGGTGTACTTTGTCATAGAGATACCTACCTATCTACCTATCCATTCGCGATACGTAATATACCTAGTCGTACATTTATTCCCTTTATTATCGTCGTCGAATTCGTTCCTAAAAGTTGAATTTTCCATATCCCCAATATACCAACAAACATCGCTCGTTACAAATCTGTATATGTTTATGTAACTCCGTTACACGTTTACCAATATACCTACCTACCGCGTTGTCGTAAAAAAAAAAAATCCGTTTCTTTTGCTCCCTCAGTTGTACCTCGAACATTAAATAAGAAATAACTCGGAAATATTATGCATTGAATTCTAAGTATACGGGTAGACTTGATATCTTACGGTATTGTACCGAGGAGATGAGAATATATACTTCGAGAGTGAAATATTCTTTTCCTCTAATTTGGTATTGGATTTTATTTTTTGTTTCTTGAAGCTACGAGTTACTTGTTATTGCTATTTGAATTGGTGGATGAATAATTTTTAGTATTGCGTTACCCTACCTGATCATTTGCTTAGCTCAATACCGACCAAAATCGATCAAATTTGGACAGTAGATAGAGATTTGCTGAGGATTTAATATTTTTGTGTGGGCTTGACCGTGAGTCAAAATTCAGATGTGCCCAAATTTGGGGTAGAAGGCACTGAGAGCTTAAATGGCAGAAGCTCGTTTTTTTTGAACCAATCAAAATATAATGAAAAGTAGTATTTAGCTAATACAATAGGAATTTTTAATTCAAGTTTAATTTGAATTAAAATTGGAAAAATGTGATTACAGAGTGTGTTATTTCAAATTATTGTACTGAATTACTGATTTATTAGAGTTTTTTAAAAATTAATTTAAATTAGGATCATTAATAAAATAACTGAAAATAAAAACAATCGTGTTTCTTAAATGAAATATTTCCAAATTTAAGATGGGACTTTGCGTTTCGCAGGTTGCATATCCGATTTCAAGGTAGAATTTTTTGGACACTTGAATATAGTATTTTTTCATAGTTTGAAGAAATTTTAATCATGTCAGCTTCGTTAAAAGTTTCTGCGAGCTTTTTTTTAAGACGAATGGATAGAAATTAATGAATTTTTTATATGTTGTAAATAACAGTACCCCAGATAGGTGTTTTTTTTTTATTTTTTTGCCTGTAATAAAAGTATTATTGTGCAGAAAAAGTGCTTTATTTTCAACTGTAATATTTTCAAATTTTCAATAAGAAGTAAACAATCTAACAAGATGTATAGTACCGCCATCGAGAGTAATGCTATTTACAACATATCAAAAATTCATCAAATTCCGTTCATTTTTTTTTGAGAAATCTCTCAGAAACTTTCAATAGAGACGACATGGCTGAAATTTCTTCAAACTGTAAAAAATCTAATTGAGAGTCTTTTCAAATGGATTTAACTATTCAATCAATATTTTTTTGAAAGTAAATGTGTTGATAAAATATTAATATTATTAGTATTATCTTAATGACTTTTGTGAACTGTTTTTTTATTTATAACAGTAAATTATTGTTCAAAAAAGTTACAAGAATGTTAAAAATTGAAATAGAAGTAATAATTTCAATCTGATTTTAATTTTCAACGAAATGGCTTGATAACTTTTTTGAACAATTGAGGTTTAATACGAAATAATTAATAAATAAAATTTCAAATAATCAATTTTTTGATTAGAATTAAAAAACGGTTTTCAATCATTAACGTATTATAAATAATATTAATAAATACATCACATTTCATTTTATCAACACATTAGAAAATCCTGAAAATTGATTAGCTTTAATCAAATACTGGTCTCTCATTGACTATGTGTTGAAACTTGAAAAGTGATTGCAACAGGGCTTTTGCTCGATGAGCGAGCAAAACCCTAAAAAGCCAGCCTCCTAGGTCAATTGGGAAGAGTGATATAAAAAACATTGGTGTAAATTTATGAGGTCTAAAATCTATTGCTCTAGATTAATGTGAATTTTCAGCTTTTGAACCCAAAATAAGGTGTTCAAATTAAAAAATTTTGCAAAATGCACCCGAAGGGGTATCGGATTTGGTATATCGGTTTTCCAATCCGCTGTTTTGGAATTTTAGAACTATTAAGGTCTAAGACAACTTCGGAACTTTGTAAACAGACACCGATGTCCAAAATTCGTCAAATTTTGAATTTTGAAGCCCCTTCAGAAACCCAATTTAGGTTACATTTATCCGTATTAATGATAAAGACTAGGGCAACGATCGGGAGGGAGAGAGGGAGGGGGTCAGGTCCCTCGGACTCTGGTTCCAGTTCCAATATTTTCAGTTCAAATCCATCCTGCTCCGGGTTTGATAAAATCGATCGGAGAGGGTCCCCGGATCCCTGGACTAGATTGGACCATTGAAAATTTTTCATAGTTTTTCGAAAGCCCGATGGAAATTTGGTCATTCAAGGTCTGAGACTAAGATTCCCAAAATTCGATTCCAAACGAATAATATGAATCCGTGCCCCAAGGGTCTCCTTGTCCTTATGGAATTTAACATGGGGTACTATAATGAAAATGAACAAAAATTCAAATTTGGTCAAATTATGGTGAAATTAATGGGTTTGACCATGAATAAAGTTGAGAGACAAAGATTGAAAAATATATACAATGAACGATCGTTGGAGAACAGTTCGAGAGAGGGAGAACAAAGAGAAAAATGCGAGGAAAAAGAGAAAGCAGTTGCAGGATGCAGGAGGATGTGAGAACAATGAAGGATCATAAGAGGTTGGAATGTGGAATAGATAAGGACGCTGAGAATAGACAATGCTCGCTCGAACAGACCATCAACTCTGAATGTTTACTAAATCGCACCAATAAACACACCTCATCCAGCTAAACTTGGGAATTAGGACCTTCGAAAAAAAAAGATTTAGTATAGATCTTAGATGTTTTTTCTGGGGATTTCGACTTCGACTTTCCACCTCCATTGCAGCCCTCACAGCCCCAAAAGTCTTCCTCCTCCTCTCCCCTCCCCTTCTAATTAAGCTGTGAAGTTGAAATTTGGTATGTAGGTTTAGTATAGGTACCAGATGTGGGGGGGGGGGGGTTCAACTTTTCAGTTT
>FIZR01032227.1:0-24872 GCA_900060175.1 Ferrisia virgata | reverse complement strand
ATTTTAAGTTGAAATGTTGAGGAAAATTAGAGATGTTATTAGTGGACTGTCAACAATGTGACATCATCATTGGACTGCCATCAGTGGACAGATTTTTATGGTCCGAATTGAAATCAGTAGACTTATTTTGTGGCGGATTGATTTTATAATTCTAAGGTGAAATGTTGAGAAAAATTAGAGATGTGACATCGGTGGACTCATTTTATAAAGGATTGATTCCATTATTATAAGTAGAAATGTTGGGGAAAATTAAAGATGTTTGAAGTTGACTCTCGTCAATGCAGCAAACATTGACCTTAAATCGATTTTATGATTTTGAGTTGAAAACGCCATCATCCGTTAACTTACCAACAGTTGACCTTGGCCCTGGTTGATTTTATAATTTCAAGTTAAAATGCTGAAGAAATGATTTTGACTCTGGATTGACTTCATGATTTCAAGTAGAAATATTAAGGAAAATTAAAGGAAGTTGACCCGTCAACAGTTGACCATGACCTGGGATTGATTTTATGATTTTGTATTGAAATGTCGTCATCAC
Organism: Ferrisia virgata; assembly: GCA_900060175.1. NCBI lineage: Eukaryota > Metazoa > Arthropoda > Insecta > Hemiptera > Pseudococcidae > Ferrisia > Ferrisia virgata. Next base: position 24,334 of record FIZR01032227.1, on the reverse strand, counting down.
TTGACCCGTCAACAATTGACCTTGATCCTGCATTGATTTTAAGATTTCAAGTTGAAATGTCGGGGAAAATTATTCGACCTTGATCCTGGCTCATTTCATGACTTTACGTTGAAATGTCGAGGAAAATTAAAAATGTTTAAAGTTGAACCATGAACAGTTGACCTTGAATCTGAATTAATTTTATGATTTCAAGTTGAAAAGTTGAGGAAAATTAAAGATGTGTATAGTTGACTCGTCAACAGTTGACCTTAACTGTGGATTTATTTCATGATTTCAAGCTGAAGTGCTGAAGAGGTGTAACGAAAATCATTTGTTGAAAAACAATGAATATAAAAAGTTCACCCATTTTTTTATTCCAAGAGTGGTAAATATGATTATCTTCTTTATTTCAAGAAAGTCAGGCTCAAAAATCCCCCCCCCCCCAAATCGAAAATTATTTCTGCTTAGCTCAATACGGACCAAAATCGATTAAATTTGGACAACAGGCTTACATTGGCGGTAGATTCATTATTTTTGAGTGGGAATGCTCTTAGGTCAGAATTCAGGTATACCCAAATTTGGTGGAAAGGGTGCTAAGAGGCTAAAATAGCAAAAATTGTTCTTTTTAAGCCAGTCAATAGATAATTTAAATGTTGTATATCATATCCAAAAACTAGCTCTCTGGGCCAATTAGGAGGAAGGTATTATTGGTTTTCCCCATTTTGACCTTAAAAAAAAGGCTTTACCACTCATATCTACTCTTCAAATTACGGTAGTAAGTTGAAATTCGGCATGTACATTTAGTACAAGACCTATACGTGTCTTTTGGGGATTTCGATTTTTTAACCCCATTACATCCCCTCACAGCTGTAAAAATTTAGTTTTTTGGAGGGTTTTTCTTATTTTTCAAGTTTACTGCGCTCATAACTCCACTCCAAATTGAGCTAGAAGGTTGAAATTTGGTATGCAGACTTAGCAAGAGTCCTAGATGTGCTTTTTGAAGGTTTCAGCTAATCACGTTAACATCTACCTCTACCGTCACCATTCTTCAGGAAAAAAAATAAGAGCTCTCCTTTTTCTATCTGATGAATGGACAATTCGTAGATTTCCTTTGCTTTACTAAAGTCAGGCGCAATAAGCAACGCCTTACGACGCTGTTTTTTTGTACCGTATGAGTCAAACGGAGGGTAAAAAAACCTCGATGCATCATTTGTCAAATTATTATACGTGGCATGTGATCGTGATCACACGCTATCCAATTCAATATTACACAAGTGGGTGTACGGATCATTGCGGTTATTTATGACTTAATCGAGATCGTTACTCTTTGTCTATCTTTGCTCTGTGTAAAAGCTAATGGCACGTACACCCCTTTTTTTTTCGCGCCCCTCCGCCGTGTCCCCGTCAAATCAACTCGGTATCGTAGAAGTGTAGTTTTTTTTTTTTTTACTTTTTGAATGGCTCGTTTATCGGGGCTAATTTACATGGTTTATAAGTTGTTTTTGTTTTGATCACGATTTCCTCCCTATCGTACATTTACGTAGCCCATCTAATATGTGTCTACAATGTAGTTTGTTCAGATTTACTTCGTATGTATGTATGTGTGTAGGTATATAATCTATAGGTACATACGTATATAATATACCGACATTTACGAACGATAATATAATTCATTAATACCTTGCATTTTGGCTTTACGATTTTTTTATACGTTTAATGCGAATGGGCACCCTCCTAAATAATATGTGACAGGATAATACATAATATACAATGTATAAAAAAAAAAAAAAAGTTATTCACTCGTTTTTTTCCCTCACTCTATTGCAAATTACGAGTAAATAGGAACAGAAACACTCGCAGAAGAGAGAACTTGGACGACTAAGAATGGGCTAAAAATCACAAGGTAATTGAGAGACATTGAAGATCAAGAAATAGAAACAAGAGTGCGATAGGATGAGTTTATTTCGGAGATTAAGCACCTATGTTTCTGGTAAGATTTTTTTACGAGCGATGGTGACGTTGATTAAAACGATGAAAATTCCTGTTTTGTAACTCATGTCTCATTCTGAAATCAATTTACGCAACTTAATTTTTACAACGAACATTAATTCGTTTTATTAATTTTTATTAACGCTTTAATTTGTTATGAATATGGTTACATAGTGTAGAATATGTGAGAAAGAAAGCAAAATGCAGGCAAAAGAATGCGAGAGTACATATTTTAAAGCATTTTATATGCGTTATGAATTACCCACCGTTGAATGGACCAGGTTATTTTCTAAATGAAACTTTTATTAGAAGGCAGATACATAAATGTGTATTATGCATTGAATGAGTAGATATTTACGTAGCGTAGTAAGATTGTACTTAATGTATTCGAAGAATAGGACTAATATGATCTAAATTTAAATCTTTTTAATAAAGAGTGAAATAAAAGCTTATTGATTCTTTCCTGCGTTGTTTTTATTTCGCTCTCGGACATAGACGCAGAAAGACGGTGTGTTTTTTATGTAGTCGAAATAACGATTATATAGTTCTAAAAAAAAAAAAAAACAAAAAATAAAAAAAAAATTTTGGAAAATGCTGAATTATCTTATTTATTTCTCATTGGATATCACGAAAAACTCATTCAAATTGATTGTCATCTTTCAGCAAAGAAAAATTGAAAACACCCCATCAAAAAATGTGAATTTTGTTGTATTTTGAAGGTAAAATGATACAAAAACAAGGTTCAGTCTATCATTTTGCGGCATTAAAAACGCAAAAAACCAATAACAACTTCAAAAAAAAAACTCGAAAATGATGTAAAAATTACTCAAAGTGTCATTTTATACCACAAAAAAACGAAAAAAATGAAATAAATCATCAAAAATCGTTCATTTATTGAATTTTAAGCGTGAAATGACGTAAAAAACGAAAAAAAAATCCTTATAAGCTGTGAAATGGTGAGCAAATTGTTCAAATATTATGAAAAAATATTAAGAAATGGTAGAAATTGACCCCAATTTTGAAAAAAAAAATCCTTGAAAATTAATAAAAATTGAGTAAAAATTTTGAAAAAATGGGCGAAAGTTGACCTAAATTTAGTAAAAAAGTCTTTAAAAAACATCGAAAATTAAGGAAAATTAAAAAAAAAAAAATCGTTAAAAGTCATAAAAAATATATTAAAATGAAGAAAAAATGTTGAAAAATGGGTGAAAATTAGCCTAAAACACGAAAAACTGGTTTAAAATCAATGAAAATTAGATAAAAAATTCGCAAAAATGTGGACAAAATGTACAAAATTGATCAAATATCATGAAAAAATGTTAAAATGTAGTCAAAATTTGACTTAAAAAATGAAAAAAAGCGCTAAAAAAACATCAAAAATTGGGAAACATTTGAGAAAATAGGGTAAAAATTGACAAAAATGCGTAAAAAATGTAAAAAATTGATCAAAAAAGACAAAAAAAATGTTGAAAATTATGTGAAAATTGACTTGAAAAATCACAAAAATTGTTACAATTCATCGAAAAATTGGGAAAAATTTGACAAAAATGAGTACAAAATTGAAAAATAATTAGATAAAAGTTGTTTAAAATCAACGAAAATTGGGTATAAAATTGACAGAATTGCGTAAGAAATACACAAAATTGATCATAAATCACGAATAAATGAAAAAAAAAACCGTTGAAAATCATCGAAAATTGAGAAAAATTTCACAAAAATTGGTGAAAATTGACGGAGATAATGAAAAAAATCGTTACGATCAATTTTACGTATTTTTTACGCATTTTTGTCAATTTTATACCCAATTTTCATTGATTTTAAACGAGTGCTTTCATATTATTTTTCAATTTTTACACATTTCTGTCAAATTTTTCGCAATTTTTGGTAATTTTTTAAGATTTTTTTTCATAATTTAGGTCAGTTTTCAACTATTTTAACACCTTTTTATGATTTTTTTCAATAATTTTTGGTATTTTTGTGAATTTTTTACCAAATTGTCATTGATTTTACAAGATTGTTCTCGAATTTTTGTCAGTTTTCACCGATTCTTTGTCTAAGTTTTCGTTATTTTTGATTATTTTCATTGTTGAATAACATTTTTTGGTCAATTTTGACCAATATTCTGCAATTTTTACGCATATTTTTGTTAATTTTGCAATTAACTTTAAACAATTGTTTTATATTTCAAGTCAATTTTCGCATGTTTTTCATCATTTTTTAATGATTTTTGATTAATTTTATGCTTTTCACACATATTTGTTCATTTTTTAGACAATTTTTAGTGATTATAAATTATTTTTTTCACATTTTATGTAAATTTTCACTCATTTTTCAGCGAAAATTACGAAAAAAATGTTGAAAATTGAGTGAAAATTTACCTAAAAATGAAGAAAATTGTTAAAAATCATCAAAACTTGGGAAATATTTGACAAAAATAGGTAAAAATTGACAAAAAGAAAATATGAAAAAAATTGTTTGAAATCAATAAAAATTGTGTACCAAGTTGACAGAAATGCGTAAAAATACAGGAAAATGATCAAAAATTCTGAAAAAATTTTAATAATTTGGTGAAAGTGTACTTATATTATAATAAAAATTGTTGAAAATGATCGAAAATTGGGTAAAAATTTTACAAAAATGAATAAAAATTACAAAAAATTGATCAAAAATTAAGAAAAAACATTGAAAATTATCGAAAATAGGGTATAAATTCAACAAAAATGGGTAAATAGTGCGGAAAATTACGAAAAAATTATTGAAATTGGTGGAAATAGGTTTAAATTAATTTAAAAAATCGTTGAAAATCATCGAAAATTGGGTAAGATTTGATAAAAATGGGTAAACTGCAGAAACTCGAACAAGATTTTTAAAAAAGTTGAAAAACAGATGAAAATTGAACCAAAATATGAATAGTATCGTTAAAAATCCTCGAAAATTACCTAAAAAATAAGAAAAAAATGTAGTAAAAAACCCTGAAATTCACCTAAATCAAAAAAAAAAAAATCGTTGAAAATCATTGAAAATTGAAATAAATTTGATGAAAACGAGTGAAAATTGGCCTAAAATATGGAAAAATCGTCAAAAATTTGGCAAAAATTAAAAAAAAAAAAATAGAGTTAAATCTTACATGAAAATTACTAAACAAAGTCAGCTTTATTATCGTTCAACTTTCATCATCGCGATTACTCCATCTCCTGTGCTTTTTAAAGTAAAATTCATCATCAACTATCAAACGCTCATAAAGCTTACACATTTCAACATAGAATCGATGATTCAAATTAGAATTAATCCTCCCTTTTCAGTCTCACACATAACTCAAGGTAAAGAACTACATTAGTCGAGTTCAATTCGACGAGCATCGAAAAACATCAAAAACGTGGCATTTATTTCTTCCAATTTCAGTTCTCTTTCATTTCTTACACTCTCATCACGCAGAGAAGGGGGAAAAAATCCACGAAAGTCATCCTGTTCGGCGAATACTTATCGGTCATTCGATCTCGATAAAATACATAAATCTCAGTTGAAATTTGTCACTTTTACTCATACTCGTCATAAAAATCGACGCACGAAAGCGAAAAGAAAATTATTTAATACGACGACAAAGACGATGAAATAGTACCTTAACCTTGGCCATCAAACTCGCTAATTTTCAGTATACCGGGTAATGAGATACTGCTCGAGAAACACTACCTATAAAAAATAAAAAATAAAAAAAAGGGTAACGTTTGGAAATTAATTTAGGCGCGGTGTAATGTACCCACAAGCATCACATAAATTCGCGAATACACGATTACGGTTCGAGTATTTGAGCAACGTATCAGTGTACTGCAGGGTTCACTGCCCCCGGGTACTTTTTATCTTACAGTTGGTGACTCGTTATGTGTAGTGTACACAGGCCGCAGAGAAGCGGGTAAACATAACAGGCGGTAATTGTTCCCTCCATGATCTGTATGACCGCCTGCCAATTTGTTTTATGATAAGGTGTACGTACGTACGTACGTTCCATAGTGCTCGACGAATTCGTATTAGCTCGTCTTATTTACTTGTTTTTCATCGTCGTCAAAAGACGATTGATTTTACCGCGTAAATCGTGGCAGCAGGGGAAGGCCTTTTTCTTTATAAATAATGCAATCGCGTAGAGAGAAGTGCATGTGAGTGGCAATATGGCCAATGGCAATATTGGGAATCGTTATAAAAATGCCCGAATATACACACGCACATATATATATATATATATATATATGAGAAAGCGGTAAAACACCTGAAAACCAGTTATGGCGCTCACTCAGATAATATGTTACCTTCAACAATGACAACCTATTACTTAAATAAATTACGCGTCGACCATAAAACACATTATATTTCTGCATTAAATATGGATTCGTTAAGGAAATCTGTTAATTAGTTTTAACATCATTCAAAAAAAAAAAAAAAAAGAAGAAAAAAAACTGGATTTTACCAAGTTAAGAAACCGTGAGAAATTAACCGATTAAACGACGAGCGACGATGATGACGATGACGATGTATGCAGCAACAGATATACCTATATGCTGCCGAAGAAGAAGCAACCTCTGTTTAGCCTAAGCTGAAATCTTTATCAGCGGAAATCGTTTTTCAATTAAATTTACGACGGAAGTGCGCACCCTAATACGAAAATTTTTTTTGTTTATTTAATAGAGAAGCGCACTGCGATATGGCGATGAAAGACACACAGCTCGCCGGTTATTGTGCAGATTTACTATACGTGTGTGTGTAGTGTACCGTACCCTACCCCACCCTATCCTACCATACCGTACCCTACCTAGCTGGCCTTATATACGTACCATTTTTATTTCACCACCAGTATACCAGTACATTGTCACCATATATATACACATAAGTTGTACGTCTATGTAGACGTATCCAACATGAGTCTCTGTACGTATAATTAAAAAGAAACCTATCAGATTACTCGAGTACTCGTATACCTTAATAGAGCAATGTTGCCAAATATCAGTGCGAAATATAGTATTAGAAAAAGACAGTTTTAGCAAGAATTTGATATACTTTTCTAGCTGAATTTCCGCCCAAAAGTAATGTACACTATAGAGCTATTTTTCAGTATGCTAAAAAACCAATTTCAATGTGAGAATTAGCACACGTGAACTGGTTTTCAAATGAACCAGTTTCATTCCTGAAATTTAACCAGATTTATTTGAAATTTAACACAGAATTGTTTTCTAATGTGATAAAAACGAATTTGATTATGAAAATTGAAGCAAGTGAACCGGTTTCAACAATATGGACGGGTTTCATTTAAAAAAAATTCAATTCGATTCTTCAAAAATAGTATAGTGCAGTTTTTTGAAAAGCTGAAAAAGTTTATGAGAGTAAAATTCAACATAAGTGAACCGGTTTCACTCGTGAAATTTAATTCAGGGTTGTTTTCTCATGCAATGAAAATGAATTTGATCACGAAAATTGAAGCAAGTCAACCGGTTTCAATAATATGAACCGGTTTAATTTTTAAAAAATTCAATTCCATTTTTATAAAAACAGTACAGTGTAGTTTTTTGAGAAGCTAGAAATGTTTATGAGAATAAAATCTGACATTAGCAAACCGGTTTTGTATCTAAAAAATTTAATTTGATTCCTGTGAAAATGACATTGTGCAGATTTTGTGAAGTGCTCGAAATGATTTTGGACGTGAAATTCAACGTAAGTGAACCGGTTTCGAGTTGAACCGGTTTCACGTGTAAAATTCATTCAGATTTATTTGAAATTCAGTTTAGGATTATTTTTTGATGTCATGTACTTGAATTTGATCATCAAAATTGAAGCAAGTGAACCGGTTTCAATAATATAAACCGGTTTCCTTTGCACAAAATTCAATTTGATTCCTGCGAAAATGGTATAATGCAGATTTTTTGAAGGGCTTGAAACGATTTTGGACATGAAATTCAATCTAAGTGAAGCGGGTTTGAGTTGACCTGGTTTCACTTTAGAAATTCAACCAGATATATTTGAAATTCAATTTAGGATTATTTTTTGATGTCATGTACATGAATTTGATCATGAAAATTGAAGCAATTAAAGCGGTTTCAATAATATAAGCCGGTATCCTTTCCATAAAATACAATTTGATTCCTGCAAAAATGGTAGAGTGCATATTCTTTGAAGTGCTCGAAACGATTTTGGATATGAAATTCAACGTAAGTGAACCGGTTTCGAGTTAAACCGGTTTCACATGTAAAATTCATATTTGAAATTCAATTTAGGATAATTTGTTAATGTCATGTACATGAATTTGATCATGAAAATTAAAACAAGTGAACCGGTTTCAATAATATGAACCGGTTTCATGTCTAAAAACTTCGATTTGATTCCTGCAAAAATGGTATAGGGCGGTTTTTTTAAATTGCTCGCAACGAAACTGGACACGTAATTCATCGTATATAAACCAGTTTCACTTGTGAGGTATAAACCTGTTTCATATTTTGAAAATTTAGAAAATAATATACCTTGCACTGTTTTTTAAAGTGTTGGAAAGTAATCTGGCGAAGAAATTTAACACAAATGAACCGGTTTTTGAGATGACCCCGCTTCATTTTTAAAATTTACTCGAGGTATTTAAAATTTTATGCAGAGAAAAAATCACACGAAATTAATTTTAATAAAAATCGAGCTGAATTTTAATTTTAAAATAAATCAAGCAAAATTCTTGAAATGAAACCGGTTCATCTCAAAACTGGTTCACATGTATTTCTTTTCATAGTCAGACTTGTCTTCAGAGCCACAAAAAATGGACTCAAATTATATTTGGAATAAATTCGTTTAAATTTTAAAAATAAAACCAGAATCAATTCTACTCGAAACCGGTTCCCTTTACGCTAATTTTTAATACGAGCCGTTTTTAGCACCTAAATAACCAACTCTATACTAATTCTGGAAAAAATCTGCAGTATGTCGTTTTCGCAAACGTCTTTATTAAATTTTGAAGTGCGAAAATCACTTCGGTCACAATTTTTCACCTAAATGTATTGAAGGATTTGACCCTTCGACCAACCTCAAATTGCTACGAAATTTTAAAGTTGAACCAGAAAACCTTTATTATAGTTGTAATCAGCCTTTGTATGTGTCATATTGATAAAGGAAACCGTATGCCATTAAGGGACTGTAGATCTGCAACGCGTTGCGAAGAGCAAAAGGGTGGACAAGAGTATCAACAAAATTCGTTCTGTGGTTCAGGGAACCAAACTGTACCATTTTTGGGCATATCGGATATGCACTCTTTTAATCGCTCACCCTTAATACTGAAATCATTTACTCGAATTGGTATCGATCAAAATCACTTAAATTAGGCCAGTAGACTTGGATTCGCAGGAAGATCAGATACATATGATTGCAAATAACCTTGGATCAAAATTCAGTCGTATTCCAATTTATGTGAGGGGGCACCAAGGGGTAAGAATCGTAAAAATGGTTGGTTTTTGAGCCCATTGAAGGAGAATCAAAAGTTGCGTATAACATTTAAAAATTAGCCTTCAACGTCAGTTCGAAGGGGAGATGTAGTGATTTTCCTACCTTTTTAACCTACAATAATTTCAGTCTCGTATCTAACACGTCTTCTTCATTGATCTAGGGAGCTGAAATCAGCAAGATGTGTTTCTTTTAGTTTTGCGAATTTTCAGCCTTACTGCATCCCCTTTACAGCCACGAGTATGAACTCAACCTATATTACGAGCTTACATACAGCAAATTTCATGTTCTAATTTTCGATTTAATAATGTATCGAGTTATGAGAAAATTTGTTCTCGACAAAAACTATAAGACATACGAAATCATTTGAAGGTCAATGCACCAAGATTACTTCTCATAACCTTGAACAAATTTCCATTCACTCGATGATGCCATAAAATGCATTTTTCAGGCTCGTAAAAATAATTCCAACGACCCTTAAGCCATCATACTATAAAATCTTCCTCATGTAAGAAGAACGAGTATTTCTAATTCGACCATACCAATAGGAAAAAATAGGGCACGAAGAAAATTCGCCTAAAAACCTGTAAAGGCTCTTAGGGAAGACAACTAGAAACGTAATACGAGGAAGGCTAATTAAACAGTTAACACGATTATAACAGTTTTTCGTAAACTTACGTACATTGCACCAGCCATCGTCAGCAGTCACAATGCTTGCCGAAAATCTGTTACTCCGGGTTACTCATCGTATTACACGCATCTACGATACCTGAAAACGAAATAAAACAAAAAATCCATCATATGTGGGAAATGTCGTAAAAATACATTTTTATATTTTCAAATCACGAGATAATTAAGTTTTTATTATAATTAGTCGAGTAGTCGACACGCATATACATTTTATTAAATACCCGGAGACTCGCCAGAGAGCTCTGTATACATATTGATGGTACGTGTACCCTCGCTCGTACCAATACCATATACGAAAAAACCATAGGTAGTCGAATTGAAAGCGAAAAATCCACGCAAGATGATGATTTATATAGTATTCTTATGCTTATATAAATATAAATTAAAATTAAAGAGAAAACCATATCGTGTACGTATTACGCTCGGTAAATTAAATTATATTGTAATTAAGCATTGCCACGAGTAGTACCCAGTGTATCGTTTATTCATTTTGGTCGCCTTTTAACGGATTTTAATGTTCAAATGTCTACAAGCTGCTGGTCTACACACTCGAGTATTCGCGGATTTAATTATCACAACGATGACCGAACAGACCGGTTGATTTTTTCGTACAAATAGGGCCTACGTGTACATTGTACGCGTATAGTATACGAGATCCTCAAATTATACCATAAGTCACGCGTTATATCCATTACAGTCTCATTTGATAAAGACACGAGCGAATTGAACTGTCTGAACGAGTAAACGCTGTGCACGTTGCGTTGTTCATTAGGATATTGTAGGCAGAGGTACATCTGCATAGGGGAAGCTTATTATTAATTTTACCTGGATCTTCATATATACGTAGCTGAGCAGCTCTATTGGTACTCGTTTTTACATCCACCTGGCGCTTTTTACAACTCCTAAGGTAATAAATTATTACATCGTTCGAGAATACGTACGCAGACGTACACATACTCACTAATACACGCTACACAGTACAGCGCACAGATTATCATGACAGTGGAGGACAGGGCGCACAGGGGGAGAGCAAAACTGTGAAATTTTCTATACGCATGTCATCGTCGTAATATACGAAACGAAATTTTTTAGAAAACCTTTCGCTCTAAACCGTATTTAATGTAGATTTTATTACGTATACGCGATTTTATTGGAGTTTAATACGCATCGATGACCAAACAGTAAATTTATCGATTCGATGCGCAAATATTGCTACACATACATATATGTATACTTTTTGGCGCTGAGATAAAGCACACCTTTTGCGATTTCTCTATATTTTTCAGCCTGGCGCGTATTTCGGCGCTGACATTTACGCAGGTAGGTATTTGTATACATATGCTTTCATGCTTCGTTGCATTTTATGGCCAATACGATAATAAATTTTCAGATAGAGTGATCTGTGTTTCAAATGTATATGTAGCAGATTTTTCAATGTAAAATATCTCGTTCGTCGAATACAATAGGAATGTATAAATATATGACGATGAGCATATTTATGAAGTGGAAATACATTTACCATGAAAATCTATAGAACAGAAAAGAGAAACTTATTTTGTAATTTATAGAAATTTTTTGAGCACACATTATTTACTTTTTTTTTTTCAAACTAGAATATTTCAGTGCCATGAAAGTCACTTCAGAAAACAAAACTAAAATGTAAAAAGTTTACCATGAAATATACCGAAATATCGTAAAATCATTAATAATTTGTACGCCTAAACGTCATTTAAATGTTATAAAAATAATGCAATTAAAAACAAAGAAATGTTGTTTTACAATGAAAAAAATTTTTTTTCAAAAATGAAACGAAAAAATAACAAAAAATATGGAAAAAATTTTTATAAAGCATAAGTGAGTTTGAAAAATTCAATTTCAAGAAAGAGTTTAGAGTCATATAGGTCTTAAATTCCTACAACGTCAAATTATGCACACTTTAATATCGTACTAGGAATTGTTGAGAATTTTGGATTTTGCCCCTTCGCCTCTGAGGGTCTTTTATGAAATTTAGGGTCAGATCAGTATCAAAGTAAGATTCACGAGGTTTAATTACCCTATATTTTGATACCACTCCCAAAAATGTTTTCAATTTTGGATTTTGCCCCTCCCCCTCCGAGGGTTCCGATGAGGTTTAGGGTCACATCGGTATCAAATTCGGAATCGCAAGGTCAAATTACCTATATTTTGATACCATTCTCAGAAACGTCGACTTTGGATTTTGCTCCCCCTCCCCCCGAAGGTACCTATGAGATTTAGAGTTATTTCGGTATCAAATTCGGAATCGCAAGGTCAAATTACCTATATTTTGATACCACACTCGAAAATGTTGTCAATTTTGGATTTTGCCCCTTCCCCCTCTTAGGGTTACCATGAAATTTAGGGTCACAACGGGCATCAAATTCAAAATCACAAGGTCAAAATACCTATATTTCAATACCACACTCGAAAATGTTGTCAATTTTGGATTTTGCCCCCCCCCCCTCTCTCTCTCTCTTTGAGGGTTCGTATGAGATTTAGAGTCATATGTGTAGCCGGTTTGAAATTGCAACGTCATATTACCTGTACTTTAATACCACTCTCGAAAATTGTGTCGATTTCAGACACCCCCCCCCCGCCTAAAGGGCTCTATGAGGTTTAGAATCATTATCAGAGTCAGTTACGGAATTACAATATTATCAAATTGCCTATTGAAAATATATTCAATTTTGGATTTTAACCCTCTCTCCCCTCCAACCACTGAGGTCCCGGGGGTGTTTAGAATCCACGCGATGCTAAAAATAAATTCAGGGTCTTTAAAAAATTCCTATACCAGAATTTAGACTAACGGAATTTCTTTTTATTACACAGTGTGTTATGACGACACACGACACTAGCGCTACCCGTGTCCTCGTACAAGATTTAAAACGTTTAAAATGTTGAAAAAACTACTGAAAATGTGATAAAATTAGTAAAAAAAACAAAAAAATGAAAATTCATAAAAATAGCATCATAAACTGTAAAAAGTAGCTTAAAATATTCCAAAAATTATATGTAAAAAATAGCATTAAAAATTGTGAAAAATACCTTAAAATATCATAAAAACTGCTGTAAAGAATTTAGAAATCGTACAAATGCACTAAAATTACCGAAAAAATGTCATTTAAGCAGTAAAAATACCGCAAACTAATTTACAACACATAAAAACACGTAAAAATAATATCAAAAATTGTAAACAGCAGCTCAAAACATTACTAAAATTTTTAAAAATCGTAAAAATTCACGTAAACTTTCAAAAACATAAAAAAACAATTGAAACAGGTAAAAAAATGTATAAATTAAATCAAAACTACAAACAAACAAATTCAAAATATCATCAAAGTTTTTCAAAACCGATTCAAAATCGTAAAAATTTATTAAAAAGTAAAAAAAATTTCCATAAAAGTTGTAAAAATACGGGAAAAAATTTAAAAACGAATGATAATTATCAAAAAACTGAAAAAAATAGTTTACAATATCATAAAAAGCGTTCTAAAGAAATTTAAAATGGTAAAAATTTACCAAATATCAACCATAATTTTGGTAAATCTTCATTTAAACAATAATTTGACAATATTTTATTACTTTCAACCTATGAAAATTTTTTTCTCACTCTGTGTTATTTTGTAAATAATATTTTGCACAGTTTTGTTGTACCTTCGATAACTTTTCATTGAATTTCAATATTTTTTCACAAATTTTTCAGTATTTTTTTTTTTCTAACATTTTTAATAGGTACATTTTACGATATTTTACACAATTTTTATCACTTTTTCAATACTTAAAAAAATACTTTGAGGTAAAAATAATCATTATTTATGCAATTTTCACGTACAATTATCGACATATTTTGTTCTTAGAACACCCAAGATGAAACATTTTATAAGAAAGATCAAAAATTTATGTAACTGAAGACTTTTTAAAATTGGTATCGTAGAAATTGTCCATCTGTTCAATCCAAAGAAATAAAAGCTCTGTAACATTAATCTAGACTCAGATTCTTCATTCAAGTATTCTCTCAAGTGATTAAAATTTTGAATGTGTTTTACGCATCAGCTACCAAACATCTCAATTTAAAAAAAAAAATTTTAATTTATCGAAAATTCAAAGAAAAAACAAATTGAAAAGGTGCAAAGTGTAAAAATTAAATTAATATTTTTTCAGATCATTTAGCCATTTTGAATGATTTTTTTTTTCTCAAATGGCAGTTTCATTATATAAGAAGGAACCCTTCGATACCAGTACACTTTTCCTTTTACATAAAATGAAAATTTTTACCTTGAAACTTCCGTAGCCTATTAATATGTCTAAATTTCGACCTCAACATTTGATTATATGATTTCGGAGTCCAAGACCTTGAAATTTCTGTAAGAATGTATTTTTGAAAAACTAAACCCAAATAATCAATTTTTCGCAATGTTATTTGCTTTCGGACAAAACAGCATACCTAATCATTTCTAATATAAAATCGAACAGATCTACACGTACAAATAATGTTTACTTACATCTTAGATCGGGACTTCGCTCGCTCTCATCCACAAACAAATCTTTCAATAGGCAATTTCCCACGAATACCGTAAACCCGATAGATTTCACTATCCTATACTTATCAATTTGCATCATCGGCATTATTATCATTATCATCATTATCATCATCATCATCATCATCATCATCATCATCATTATCATTATCATCGTAATCAAAATAAACGTTACTCTAATCCGCCAGTCTCACTTACATGCGAATAATTTCTTCAACAATGTAAGCATAATATACGCGGATACATAGGTGAATTGTAGACCAGCCAGGATTAACACAGATATAGGTATAAAGGGGTAGAGGAAAGGTACCTCTATCTACGAGAGATATTCGCCAGTTACCTATTCTCTTTCTCTGCGCACATCGCTTTAGTCTCCTGTTGTAATAACAATTACTTACTGCTGTACCTACCACAACGAAACTTGATCTTTGGCTTCAGCTGCAGTATCCAACAGATAACTGTTCAGCTACTATAAAACAATGCTTGCTATTCACAGATTACAGCCATCAATTGTATTATCTTGCTAAGTTTCAAATTGCTATTATGGTACTTTGATGTGTAGGTACGCGTATAATGTATTAAATTACTCTACGATAATACGTCTCCCTATGTATATGAAACCTAATGACTTTTAAACGATTAAAAAGAACACAAGAATAAAAAAAAAAAAAACAAAAAAAAACAAAAAAAAGGTAGAAAATATAAAATAAAACTCCTTTTACCACATACTATGTATGATCGTGTACGTATTACACCTACACCTACACCTAAGTATACCTAAATTACGACGTCGTCGGCATCCTATCCGGCGCAATTAAACATTTTTATACGAGAGATATGGTACCTCGTCTATAATACAATATTCGAGAGTTGAAAATCTTTAGGATGTGCTTATGGCTGGAGACAAAAGCATATACGATAAGCTCAAATGCAGGTACCCATACACATTTCAGCCCGGATTATGGTCTTAATTAGGATTAAAATTTTAATAAATAAGGATGTAAACGCTCAGTTGGTGAATTACCTATTACCTATATACGTTTCGACGTGTTATAAATATGTAATTAGAAATATATGTATTGGATAACAGAAGAGAACACGAGCATAGGCGGAAAAAACTAGAAAAACTAGTAATACCCGCATCGAGAAATCCGTTAAAAGACCAAAATAAATAATTAATATTGAAGGAAAAAAAATTATTTTTGACAAATTTTCATATTCGTATAGGTACAAGTATACATACACCTACGAGTTGGTAATGTAAATTTATATTTATCCAAGCACACTGTTCCTCATACATAGCATTAAATTTTTTTTACGTTTTTAATTCGTGCATGTGACACAGCGCCCTTAATTCGACGTGTAATAATGGCGAAGAATAAATCTACAAAAATTTGAAAAATTCTAAAATTACGATGAAGAAAAAAATTTTATTCACTAGATCTTCGCTCTTCTATCATTTTTATTCTCATAACCTTTTTCAATGGTTCTCAGCCTTCAACGTTCAAAAATTATTAAAAATATTCCAGTACTTCGTTTGAAAATAAAATGTAAAAATTGACAAAAAATTTTAATCTGCGAGAGAGAGAGAGAATGTTGCAACATTAAAATAAAAGAACCTTACGATTATCCTTTCAAAAAAAAAAAAAAAACACCCTCTAAAATTTGAATCCTACGTCATTTTCTACTCCAGATTTAAATTCTACGACCTTAAAAAAACCTACATGTTGATACAGAACATGCAAAAATAACCGGAAGTATTTTGTCCCACCCCTGAGCCCCTTCCTCGTGTAAACGAAACTTTCAAAATTTGAATTCTAGCGCAAATAATTATTCAAAAATATTCTTCCCAACTGTTAAAATTATTTTTAATCCAATTAAGCGACTTTTCTAGCAAAAAAATTAAGCAAATGGAAATTTTTGACACTTTACTCTTTTTCTACGCCAGTGTAGTGGCTCCTTGACATCAATTTTAGGCCAGCAGATCAGCATACTTTGACGCGACGCAAAAAATTCTATCAAATAGAACCATTTTCAACCATTCGTTTTTTTTTTCTGTGAAAAGCCCATGAAAGTTTCGAACTTTGAGATTTTACTGCGCTTACTGCATGCAGAAACCATAGCTACGGAATGACAAACTGATATTCAACCATAAAACTGGAAACTGGTTTTGTTTTAAGAATTAAACTGGATTTTCTCAAAAACTGGGTAGTGTTGCCATTTCATCAATTGGTTTCCAATAAACAAGTTTTCAGATAATTTAAATCAATTTACTTGAAAATAGGCGAATCTGTTTTCGGTAGAAGGGGGGGGGGGGTGTGTGCTAAAATCAAATTTAACGATAAAAATTGACTACACAAAATTGGTTTTTCAAATGAACAGGATTTCAGATAAACTGGTTTTGTTTTGAAAATTTAGATAAGATTTTTTTGAAAATCGTGAATATCTGTTATCAAATTCAACGATAAATATGGACCCGACAAAACCGGTTTAATGCTAGGAATTGAGCTCAGTTTTCTGAACAAAACCGGTTTCCAAAAGAAGGGTTTTCAGAAAACTGGTTCTACTTCAGGAATGTAAATCAATTTCTTTGAAAATGGATGAATATCTGTTTTGAGAAGGGGTAGGAAGAGATAAAATCTAATTTAACGATAAAAATTGACGTAACAGAACCGGTTCATTAGAAAACCAGTTTAATGCTAGGAATTGAGCCATGTTTTCTTGAAAATAGTAGCGTTGATGTTTCATGGGGTATTGAAATCGAACTCACCATAAAAATTGACCAAGTAAAACCGGTTTCCAAGTACAGCGCTTCCATAAAACCGGTTCTACTTTAAGAATTTAGATTTGTTTTCTTACTTTTTTTTAAATTAGTAAATATCTGTGGGGAGGGGGCTAAAATCAAATTTAACGATAAAAATTGACGTATCTAAACCAGTTTAATTTTGGGAATTGAACTCAGTTTTCTTGAAAATTGTAGCGTTATTTTAAGAGGCGTTGAAATCGAATCGACCATAAAAACTAATCGAACAAAACCGGTTTCCAAGGAAATAGTTTTTAGAAAATTGATTCTGCTTTAGGAATTCGGTCAGATTTTTTTGAAAATAGACGAATAGGTGTTTTTTTGAGCTCTAAAATCAAACTTGATCATTAAAAATTGACTTAACAAACCCGGTTTTATTTCGGGGACTCAGCTACTCTAAAATTGAATTTGAGCATAAAAATTAAGTTTAGAAAACTGTTTCTAGATAAACCGGTTTCATTTCAGGGATCCAGCTATATTTTCATGAAAATTAGTGCGTACCTGTTTTATGTAGAGATGAAATCAAATTCAGTTTGACTTGGTCAAACACGTTTTCAAATGAACTAGCCTCGTTTCAAGAAATCAGCCCTACTTCATTAAAAATCAGTTCATATATACTTTTGGGGGAGGGGGGATGAAACTTTCAAGTATCAAAAATTAAGTAAAAAAACAGTTTCCAGATGAACCGGTTTTATGTTCGGAACTTGGTCTAATTTCCATGAAAATTGACCTCACAAAACCTGTTATCAGCGGAACCAGTTATTTCTTAGGAATTTCGCTTAATGTTCTTCGAAATTCGAACCGATTTCTGGGGAGCTCAAATTGAATTTCAGCATTAAAAATTATTCCAAATAACTGGTTTCCAGGTGAACTGGTGGTACTATCGGAATAAAGTTCAAGTTTCTTAAAAATTGATATAAAAACTTTTTAGGAGACTAAAATAGATTTTTTTCGTAAAAATTAACGTTACAAAATCGATTATCAATTAAACCGGTTCCATTTTAGAAATTACACTCGATGTTCCTGAAATCAAATTTGACCATGAAAATTTACTTAACACAACCAGTTTTGTTTCAAGAATTCGGCTCAATTTTCCAAAAAATTAGGGTTTAGCTGTTTTTTGAGATGTTGAAATCCAATTTAACTATCAAAAATTGAGCAAAAAAAAACAATTTTCATTTAAACCGGTTTCATTTTTGGAATTTAGTTTAGTTTTTTTGAAAATTGGTACAAGGACTTTTTTAGGGTACTAAAATAAATTTTTGCCGCAAAAATTTACCTTACAAAGTCGATTATCAATTAAACCGGTTCCCTTTTTAGGAATATTACTCGATATTCTTGAAAATTGGTGCATAGCTGGTTTTTGGAAAATTAAAATCAAATTTGACCACGAAAATTTACTCAACACAACCGGTTTTTTTTTGTGAATTCCACTCTATTTTCTTAAAAAAATTGGTGTTTAGCTAGTTTCTGGAGTGC
Source organism: Ferrisia virgata (assembly GCA_900060175.1). Taxonomy (NCBI): domain Eukaryota; kingdom Metazoa; phylum Arthropoda; class Insecta; order Hemiptera; family Pseudococcidae; genus Ferrisia; species Ferrisia virgata. Next base: position 5,380 of record FIZR01032227.1, on the reverse strand, counting down.
TGAACTCGAATTTGACCACAAAAATTGGCCAATGAAACCTGTTTTCAGAAAAACCAGTTATGTTTTACAAAATTGGTTTAATTTTTCAAAAAATTGATATATATCGGTTTTTTAACGAAGTTCAAATCGAATTTGACTACTAAAAATTCACCCAAAAAAACTAATCATCATATAAGTCGGTTTCGTTTTAAGAATTTAATTCGATTCTTTTGAAAGTTGATACGTCTATCTGTTCCATGAATCTGATCTCACTATAAAAACCCGCACCAAAGAACCAGTTATATGTATGAGGAATTCAACCAAAAAAGTCCGGAATTTTTCATTTTAATGAAAATTCGTATACTACATCAAATACATGTTTTTTGATGTTTTAGAAAATAATTTAGGAAAATTAAAGATTAGATTTTTTTTCCTCACTAAAAACTTCTGTCAGCCTAAATTTATCTACACATTGTAAATTCTCTTTCGGGTCATTTTTTCAAAACCAATCTTACTTTGAACTTAACAAAAACGAATATCAGTTTATCATTGTATCACAACAATTGAGGCTTTTACACGTTGAAATACCTTAATGCACGGTAGTGAAGGCACACACAACAATACCATATAAAAAGAGTTTTATTTTTTTATTTTTATTGGCTGTCCGCAGTTAAATATTTACACAACGATATTTTCTCCCCCTATCAAGTGTACCTATCTATATACTAATTGAGGGTTCAGAGATATAGTGGAGCGTTAAAGGTTAACCATAAGATCGATCATCTCCCAACACTGGTAAGTAAACACTTCACACGAGTGAAAATTAAACATTAAATAAGACTACACGTATATATGCTCGCAGTTAGATATATTATCCAGGTACCTTTTACATACAATACGAACATGAAAAAAGAGAAACAATGGTGACATTTTCGACCGTTTAAATACACACATTGACACCTAATAAATGATCATTTCAGCTGCATCGAAAAGTCTACACACACGTTACTTTACGCTTACAACAAAGGGTCCCCAGTACGAATACCGTATAAAAAGTAATCTAACAGCATAAATCCTATACTTTAAAATCGTTTACAAATTGTAAAGTTCATCGTTACATAACGTCTTTGAAAGAAGAGGAAAAAAATCTATAGGCACGAGAAAAGTGTAATTAAAATTTAAACATGCGTACGTATGCGTACGAACGTATAATACATATTTTTAAAATTATTAATAATAAAATACCCGCGTACGCGAAACTTATCTCGTTATATACGTAAATTGACATATATATTTAATACGATCACTCAGAGAGAGAGAGAGAGAGAGAGAGAGAGAAAGAAACAGAGATAGATGTATAGATTGAGGGGACGATGACGAAAGAGTTTATTGGCATCGGTAATTAATTCGTAAACGATCTTTATTAATGAAAATATTTTGGCATCGATGTGTAAAAAATTACGTAAACAGTGCCAAATATTTTACATTATATTACGTGTATAGATACGATTTCGCGAACTGTTTCCACGTTTTGATTTTTTCCCACACTCGAAGAATATGGAAATTATTAAACTAATATTTTTCACTACCTATATAGCTATTTGCGTACTTACTACAATTTTTTTTTCCATTTACGTTTAATTGTTATAGTAGAAAAGTGTTTTCAAAAACAGCCCGCAGGTTATACCTAAGTAGATGGTGTTTTTTTCTTCACCATCAAAAAATGTTCGGTTTCCTAGCAAATTGTAAAATTTTCCGTAAGAAGCTTTTTACGCAGGATCGAATATTTTACATCGTTATTTTTTCATCTAGTTATATTATTATAATGATGCGGACAAGTTTGCATTTTACTAATAAATTTTTACAAATATTGGCAACCAGCCAGGGGTAACTGGATAACTGGATTATTATCTAGATATATGAACGATGCTACACAGTGAGAAAAATTCATCAAACGTTTATTTCCCATATCTTATAATATTAAACGATGTGAATTTTTTGTTACTACATATATCAAATTGGTACACAGTTATTTTACTTTACACCTACAACTCGCGTAAAATTCATGAATAATTTAAGGCTTATAGGTAATTTCTCGTGTTTATCGTTAAACACATTGTGATTACTTTAATTTCGTAATCTCATCCCCCTCGCTCTACAATTCAGAAAAATTACTCATCATTTCGATCATTTTTCGTTTCATTTGGCTCTTGTAATTTTTCTAAAATAGCCCTCTCGAGACCTAGCTGATAAAAAATACATAATGATTCAACATTATGAATTTTAAACTTTTTCATTACATTTTTTTCCATTTTCTGTGATTTTTAAAACTTTGGTATCAGCGTGAGAAACCATACAGTGAGTGAAAAATTCATCATACCACGTTACACAGGACCATAATACTTATTTATTTCAAGGGTCGGCTATCTCAATTAATTCACGCATATTTAGAAGTATTGTTCAAGCCAATAGACTAAATACTTCATTATCGATTTTTTCACGGTAATTATTATAGGTAAAATTGATTCGTAGCGCTGGTTTACTCGTACAACTAAAAGTACACCACTTAGTTAACTTATTTCAAACAACGAATTGAGTAGTTAAATAAACGTTAAAGGTACCTACCTAAACATATACCGAGTTACTTACAGGTTATGTAGAACACATAGGTATTCATCGTAGTTAATTTTACACGCTCATTAATTCTCAGATATTCCGAATTAACTTATAATTTAATTCGCAAATTTCACTTTATCAACTTGCGCATGAATGCAAAGGTAAGTTGGTAGCGAAAAAATTTAAAAGTAAAATCTGCTAGATGCTTATTCAGTTGTTTTTTTTTTAATTTTAAATTATATCTGTTTTGGAATTAAGTTGGCGATAAATAAAAATATGAGAACCATCTTCAAACGACGCTCACAGTATTTACTTGACCTTCAAATAAAATTTCAACTTCCCAAGTTGATTTGAATGTGCAGCAGTTGAGAGTATCTGGCATTTGGGGACCACTAAACTCCAACCAACCACCTATTTCACTTTATTACCCTCTTCGTGGGTATAGAACGTCGAATTTTGAATACGTTGGATATTTCAAAATTTTTTGAAAGATTTTTGTACCAATTTCTTTATATTTCAAATTTTTACACTTACACTTGGATTTTGAATCAGGGCATTGTCTAAATATTCGTCTTTCCGGCCTCAAACATGGTGTAATATTACAGAAGGGTCAGAACTTCTCGAAGGCACATTTAAGGCTCCAACTAAATCTATACTCCTGTTTTCAACCACCAGTTAAATTTTAGAGAGAGGAGACGAGTACCAGATAAGCATGAAAAAATACAAAAGCTGACTAAAAACATATTTTTCTGCGGCTATTATGGCATAATGTGATGATACTGAATATCTAAAACCCATGAGCATAAAATCTAGCCATTCAACTTAATCTATATACCAAATTTCAACCCCCCAACTCAATTTGATAGGAAGATATGCGCGGTATAAACTCGGAAAATGGATACAACTGTCAGAAATGTACGTACATACCTAATTTCCAGCTCCCAGCACAATTTGGAGGTGATTTATGCGAAGAAAAAATTTAAAAAATAAGAAAAAACAACCATTAAAACCGCATATTTGGAGCTGAGAAGGGGTGAAATGGAGCTGAAAAGTCGAGACCTCCAAAAGGCACATCTACACCACCTACTAAATGTACATATCAAATTTCAAGTTCCTAGCACAATTTGAAGGAGAGTAATGCGAGGAAAAAATTTATAGAATAAGAAAAAACGACCAAAAAAATCACATATTTGGGGCTGTGAGGGGAGGGGAATGGAGCTGAAAAGTCCAGACCCCAAAAAAGTACGTCTGCAGTCTTAACTAAATGTACATACCAAATTTCAGCTTCCTAGCTCTATTAGGACGAGCGTTATGCGAGGAACAAACTTAAAAAAACTTAAAAAATGGGAAAACCTGACAAAAAGAAAACACGTATTTGGAGCTGCGAAGGGGTGAAATGAGGCTGAAAATCTGTCGACTTTCGAAGCCACCCTCGATAATAGAGAAAAAGAAAAAAGCAAACAAATGGTTAGATATTGCAGCTTTCAAATCAAACCACAAAATATTACCTCAGACTTTTACATGCTGCTACAGACGATAATCGAATAGTGAAAAAAAAAAAAATATGCGCGCGCAGATATGAAAAATAAATAGCTCACCATTGCAATCTCCTCACACCCCCTCCCCCACCGCCACTCACACACCAATATACTCTTAACGAGGAGCTCAAATATTAAGTAAATTCATTCTATGTCAAAATGTCCAGAATCTGACCTCGGATCCGTTAATTTACCCCCAAAAGGCTCATCATCTAGGGCCCCTAGTAAATGTACACGCCTAATTTCGACTTCGTAGCTCATTTTGAAGGGGTGTTACGCGAATAACAAACTGAAAAAATAGGAGAAAAAACAACCAAAAATCCACATATTCGGAGCTGTGAAGGGATGAAATGGAGCTGAAAAATCCAGACCGCAAAAAGGTACATTTAGGGTCCCTACTTGACATACATACCAAATTTCAGCTTCCTAGCTCGCTCTATTAGGGAAGAGAGTTATGCGAAGAACAATGTCAAAAAAACTCAAAAAATGAGAAAACCTAACCAAAAAACTATATTTCTGGGGCTGTAAGGGAGTCAACAATATAGTTGAAAAGTCGGGAACCTCAAAAAGCACATCTACGATCCCTACTAAAAGTACATACCAAATTTCAACTTCCCAGATCATTTTGTGGAGGAATAGGGGAGGAAATATCCCTCCTAATTGACCTTGGAGGTTGGTTTTTGGATACGTTATATAACTTTAAATTCTCAATCGATCACCTTGAAAGGGAACAATTTTTGGATTTTTCGCTCATCAGCACCCCCTCCTCCGAAATGGGGCAGAACTGAATTTTGATCCAAGGCCATTCCCAGTTATATATATCTACCCCACCGTTAAGCCGAGCCGATTGACCGAATAATTCAATCATGTATAGAATTTGAGAAAGGAGTGGGGAGGAGGATTGGAAAAATAGTTCGTTTTAGAATACTCGGTCATCAGTCGGAGTTTATTTTTTTGAGTAGAAATTTTTTTGGGGAGATCCATATAGACGCAAAACATAAACTTCGCGGAGGATCTAGTAAAAACACCCATTTCGAAAAATAAGTCACACCATAATATCTAATCTACTGCTAATTCAAGCCTAATGGCCAAATTTCAACAATTTCGGTTGGTATGAAGTTGAATAACTAATTTCAGTCTTCGAAGGGGTAAAAAAAAAAATAAACTGGTACCTGGCCCGGCGAGGGGGGGGGGCAAAAGGGGCAAGATGCCCCGGGCCCCAGCTGTTTTCAAAGGCCCCGCGAACT